>CAUZXS010003109.1:0-25000 GCA_963585895.1 Sepioteuthis lessoniana
GGTACTGTTTGACCCATAGCTGGGGCATAAGGAGGGTCATACTCTTATTAAGGACAGTGAACATACTGACATGACTAGAGTTCGAACTCGCTTACTACGATGTCGCAGTCCAGCACGACAGCCAATATCTCCCCGCTCTCTCTCTCTATATATATATAATATATATATATATTATTAGTATTATTCTTTTTCTTCTTTTCGCTGTTTTTTCTCTTCCCTCCTTCATTCTTCTTCTTCTTCTTCTTCTTCTTCTTCTTCTTCTTCTTCTTTTCGCTGTTTTTTCTCTTCTTTTTCTCCTTCGAAAGCCACTTCTTTTTCATTATTCACTTCTAATATCTTCTTCTTCTTCTTCTTCTTCTTCTTCTTCTTCTTCTTCTTCTTCTTCTTCTTCTCATTAAAATAATTATTGTCTTCATTTTCCATCAACCCACCTCACTTCCCCCAAAATATGCGCTTTCCCTCTCATCATTTTTTAAAATATTTTTTCCCGCCTTTCTTCTTCCGCTTCATTTTCTTTCGTTTTTTTTAAACACATCCTAATTAATTCACTAATTTCTACCTTCGGACGTTTTGCCTACTAATTAACTAAATTATTTTCAAAAATTAGTTAATCAACTAATTAATGCAAAAGGGATCAGATTACTCCAGCGCATGACTTCGTCAATCCCAGCAGAAGTCATTTCAACTCAACTATAATGGTTTCCAATTATATACCGTACAAAAAATATATCTTCTCAATCATTTCGAACAGGTGAAGATTTCATATCTACTTGCAATGTTATTGCATTAATGTTGTTCAAAACCATTTGAACATTATCGTAGACATATCTCTTAAACTCTTAAATAAAGCCCAAACGGGTACAGTAAGTTAAGTTCGACCTTCGGCTAATGGCAATGAAGAATTAAGTTCAGACTCCGCATAACTGCAGAAGTGAAGTCTCACCACTAAATGCCGTTCAGTAAAAAAGGGGGAAAATGATATTAAAGTTCATTTTCCAAATTTAAAAATAAACTCAGCTTAGATAAACAGTCCTCAATGGAGCTTAGAATACGGTGATTTTATCGTCTGCTGAAGGGTGATCAGTAAAACCAAGAAGTTGAAGAAGATAAAATTGGTTGAAGAAGAAGAAAAGGAGAAGAAGAAATTAGTTCAAGATGAAAAAGAATTGTTTCAAGAAGAAAAAAAAAAGAAATTAATTCAAGAAGATGAAGAAAAAGAAGGAGAAGAAATGGGTTCAAGAAGAAGAAGAAGAAAAATGAAAAGAAGTAGAAATTAGTTAAAGAAAAAGAAGAAAAGATATTAGTTCAAGAAGAAGAAGAAATTCGTTCTAGAAGAAGAAGAAAAAAAGAAATTATTTCAAGAAGAAGAAGAAGAAGGAGAAGAAATGGGTTCAAGAAGAAGAAGAAGAAGAAATGGGTTCAAGAAGAAGAAGAAGAAAAAGAAGAAGAAGAAGAAATTAGTTCAAGAAGAAGAAATCATTTCAAGAAGAAGAATAAAAATGGATGTCTTGGCTATCATACAAAATTGATCTGATCGTGAGGCTCCAGTCCTTGGTCTTTAGGGAATGTGGAATACTCCTTTTTTGCCATAACTCCTCGACTACTCTGACTGGGAGTGGAAGTACAAGTTTGGATCTCATCTATGCGTTAAACAGAATTTTTCAGAATTATTTGTATTCGATTGGACTGTGTGCGAAATGCTCCCTAAAAGCTCATAACAGACATCGACACAAAATATGTGAATATGAACAATGATGCAATTCTCTAACCCCCAAGCATCATATAAACCTCTAGAGGTTGCCAAGCCATTAAAACAAATTAGTTAATGAATCAATCAAAGAAAAAAGAATTTAATCCAGATGTTGCATATTAATTAACCTTTGACAGAGTCATCAATCAGGTATTTCTGAGATAGCATGTTCCAATTGTGTAAGCAAAGTGATTACCGGAAAACAAGCGATGCGTGGGTGAAAGCAGCTTATGGGTGTTGACAGCCGGAGGCAGATCGCGTGTGTTAACAATTTTTGAAGCCATTTAACAATGTGCAAACACTTGAGCTCTGCAATATGTTGTGTGTGATTTTTCGGATAGTTGTCCTCGTCTTTATTGTTGTTAGTTGTAAAACAATGTTTCAGCTGCTGTATCCTCCGAATTTCCTCAGGTGTCCCTTGTTTACTTGAAACCATTTAACTATTTGCCCAGTCAGCTCGGGCTGAAAAATACACTGGCTGTATCTCCAGGTATGGGTAAGAACCCCCAACGAGCGTCCTGAAATATGACATTAAACTATCTTATGGTAAGGTTGCAGTGAGGCTGCGGCTTTGGGGAATGCTGAGTACCCCTTCATTGTCATTGCCCCCAGGTTCACTCTGGCCCGGAGTGGTTGCACCATAAAGGGTCCTATCTATGGTTAAATAGATCTAAACAGTGCAATTATGCTAAACTGAATTGTTTGGATTAGAACTGTTTGAGTAAACTGAATAGCTTGAAATAAAATGCTTTTTCACAATGAAACTATACTTACATTTAAACTATGCGCTTATGCTAAACTGAATTGTTTGAAATGGAACTGTTTTTACTATTGAAACGGTACTTACGTTAAACTGAATTGTTATATCATCATCATCATCATGTCGCGCCGCCTGCGCGGATATCCCTGACCGTCTCTCGCCATTTCTCCCTATCATTCATCGCCTCCGGCAGGTCTTCAGGGTTACATCCCGTGTCCTCACACAGCTGCTGTATGTAGGTTCGTGCTGGTCGTCCCACTCTTGCACATCCATGTGCGGGGGTCCACAGGAGTACATCGCTTATGAGCTCATCCTTGCTTCTCCAGCAGTGTCCTGCGTGTCTGGTTCGTCGAACTTGTATAGTTTTTGTGATGGGGGGCAAGTGTCCGTATAGTTGGAGTCTCGTGGGGTGTTGTCGCCAGGACTTGTTTAATACTGCTCTCAACATTCTTGTATAATTTCCGTCCAGCCTCCTTTCCAGCCGCTTAACTGTTTTGACATTTAACGGTGTGTAAACGAAATCTATACTTATACTAAACTGAATTAGCTGAATAAGAACTATTTAAATAAACTGAATAGATTGAAATAGAAATGTTTTGACAATTAAACTGTGTACTCTTGCTAAACTGAATAGTTTGAAATAGAACTGACTATTTGCATAAAAATAACCTAATTTGCATAAAAATAACCTGTACCATAGCCAGACACGCATATGGCTACGCGAAATGGACATATAATGTTCATATATATATATACAGAACATAGGAATCTCGAAACACGAAAAACACTTACGACTTCTTAGTTCAGGTACGAAACTTTTTATTACCTTTGAGTTTAAAGGTTCTTCGACATAAGGAGAGAGATACACATTCTCTCTATTCTGGCTTTTCCATCTGCCCCTTTAACACGTGTGGCACCCGTCACAAAGGCCACTGGCCTGGCTTCGGCGAGCAAGCGAAAGCCAACCGTCTTCTCCCGAGGCAGGACTTAACTCAACTAACTGACTTTTTCAAAATCCCCAAAATCCTCCGCGCGCTTCCAGTGCGTGACGTCACCCGCACTTTGTAGCCCCGTTTCTCATCTGGGCTATTGTGACATCTCTGAGTGACACGTCCGCTCCACACGTGCGTGTGAACACCTGCGTTAATGTTGCACCTAAGTAACCTATACACTGAGCCGAAAGGTTCTCAGCCTAACTAAGCCCAAAAGCTTAAAAAGAAATCCCTCGGCCATTATATTACAAACCTACCAAGGTTGATATACCATAAAACCCAAATAACAACAATAACAAAAGCATTTATGTGTGCAAAACAATATGCTCAGGCTCGTTTACTAATGTTTTCTCCAAAATTTGTTTACAAATCATATATTTCCAACACATATGTATGAAGAGGATTTGGCATTAGATAACCTACAATAGTTGATATACCATAAAACCCAACCAAACCAAATTCTATATATTTAATATAAATGTATAAAGAGGAATTGACATTAAATATTTACAAGGGTTGAAATGCCATAAAACCCAACCAACCAAACAACCAACCATCAATTTCTAATTTATCATAATAATTAATTAAACTTAGAATTGAATTTGTTTTTAACCCCCCTTTATTAGCATGATATCAGATTTTTTTATTTTAATTAAGTAAAATCGATTTATGAACAAGTCTGTATGTCATGCATCTATTAATCTATCTATCGGTAAATATGTCTATGTATGCATCTTCATCTAATTACATCCACCTTATTCTTATGTCGGTTGGATTTTAAAGAACTAAATCAATAAATAACTTTGAACAGAAATTATTGTCTTTAACTGCACGTTACATAGCTGGGAATTATGCGAGCATGGTTGCTGAAACAATTGAATGAATTTTTAAGAGAAGATTCAAATAAGGTTTCAACCAATATCACTCTCTTTCTATATCTGGAAGTAAATCTTCTATTTTGACCACCGAAGCTCTTTATACATATGTCTTTTTTTAAAACTTGGGTCCAATTGTTTTCTGAGCAATCACTATTAATTCTAAATGTCTCAATACCTCAAGTCGCTTAATATATTTGGTATCCATCAGAAATTTTAACAGCGAACTTGCTTTTTTTTAATTTTCTACATAAGACAAAAAAAACTCCACGTTAAGAAATAAATCAAATCCGTAGAAGATTTTGTTTACACAGTTAAATGTCAAAAAATTTCTATATATAACAATTCAGCTTAGCGTAAGTACCGTTTCAAAGTTAAAAACAGTTCTATTTCAAACAATTCAGTTTAGCATAAGCACACAGTTTAAATGTAAGTACAGTTTAATTGTGAAAAACATTTCTATTTCAAGCTCTTCAGTTTACTCAAACAGTTCTAATTCAAACAATTCATTTTAACCTAAGTATGCAGTTTAGTTCTATTTAACCCATAGATAGGGCCCTATCAGATGGCAATCGGGGACTGCTCAGCATTCCTCAAAGCTCCAGCATCACTGGAGAACCTCACCATCAGACTGTTTAGTGTCATATCTGGGACACTTATAGGGGGAGGGTCCTACCCCTCTGCAGCAGTGCAGTCGGTGTATTCTACAACCCTAGCCGACTGGGCAAAACTGATAGACAGAACATTTTATATATATATATATATATATATATATATATATATATATATATATATATATATACTGAAAGAGAGAGAGACAGAAACAGAGACAGAAACAGAGAGAGAGACAGAGAGAATGTGTATGTGACAGAGAGAGAGATTTAAAAGTAAAACACTCTTTTAAAATACTTATAATTTATTTATATGTAGTAAAATAAAGAAATGAATTAAATTTTAAAATAGGAAGATACTTTTTAATTGTCCAATCAATATATCTGCCGTGAATTCGTTTTTTTTTTTTTTCTGCAAGAAAGAAATCTCTGTCAAAAAGTTAGAGAATGCAAATCTGTTCAAGATAAACTATATATACTCTACTGAATATATATATATATATATATATATATATATATATATATATATATATATATATATATATATATATATATATATATATATATTTATATATATATATATATATATGCCTCGATACTCTATGCATTCATAGCAGTTAGCATTCGTCACAGCCTCTCACGTTAACAGCATAATTACAATCGTATACCCTTCAGTAAGAAGGAAGTACTTCGAGATGGGTACTCGGGAAGTGAAGGGAGTGGTGTGTCGAGGGTTGAGGTGAGGGCAATAGGAAAAGGTCTAGGGTCCAGGAGGTGGTGTGTCGGTGAGGCTCGGTTATTTGGCAGTTATAATTGCCGAGGAATTAGAAGGTTCCGACAAAAGCCGAGAGAAACGCACCGCTAGAGGTATCTGGAGGATGCGAACTCAAAAGGGAAGAAGACTGTTCGTGCCTTGCGCTCATAAGTAATTCGTTAGAGGAGATTGCCGCTTTGAAGAAGAAAGTTCAATTGGCGAAGATGAAAAGGTTTTTAATTTATGGTGGATGAGGGAGTGGGTATCTGCAATGGTGGTGAGATTTACCATCTTGGTGTAGGCGGTGCTTAATGTAAAATCTAGGAGACTCGAGCTGTTTTTCTCATAAGTGATTAGAGAAATAATTGAAGTTATTGTGGTTGCTGTTAGGCGTGCCGGCATCTGCAACTTTTGCCGTGTTTTCGAATCCAAATTTCAAATTCATTTGCATAAACGCGCCTAAAAATAAATGTGTCCTGAACTTAGCACCCTTCTTTCTCTTTAAATAGGCAGACACAGAATATTCTCACGTAAATGATTTTTAAAGTTATATTTAAATCCTAATAAGTTATTACGTTTTCATAAGTTCGGCGAATGATTACGATTTGCTATTCTGATCGGTAATTCGAAAGTGATGCGTATTCTAGTTTAGGTTTCTCTATTTAATGGCATATAAACCTTCGTGGGTTATTTAATTCTAAACCCACCTTTGTTAAAGAGCATCATAGTTAACATATCGTATTCTAGTTTAGGTTTCTCTATTTAATGGCATATAAACCTTCGTGGGTTATTTAATTCTAAACCCACCTTTGTTAAAAAGCATCATAGTTAACATATATAGTAAATAGTAGGACAGCCTGTGTTCTTCGGCCTTGGTGAGGCAACTATTCTAGGAGAAAGAAAACTTTGAATTTAAACCTGTTAAACTGCGCTTAAAAATTGACCTTGTATCATATCCTGCCCGAGTGGACGGATCGGTAAATATGGATAAGGGGGTTTATACCTTTCCTAAGGGTTTTTGCCCAAAAGCGAATGTAGAGACTGGAGTTCGACTTGCTTAACATGAACAATTTTTGTTCATGTTTATGATTTGTGGCATGTAATCTTCAAAATCAAATTCTAAAAAATGATATAAAATTAACAAAGAAACATTTTAATCTTTAAAATTCAAATTTTTTTGTTCAACTATTATCAATATATATATATATATATATACGCTTTCCCACAGGGGTTGAGCACTCTAGCGAAGGAATTTACTGCTGCCGCTCGCAGAATGCAAAGCTCTTCGAACGAATTTAACTCTCTGGTATCCGGTAAGGTATAAATGTAAACAAACAAAAGCTACTACTTAATGCCTTATAATTCCTGTACTGACGTAGTTTGGTTGTTAGCTGAGCAGTATGAGACTAAGTCTAACGTAATGTCGGGCGGGTTTCGATCCCAACTTCAAACGTCCTACCTGTTTAGCCGCACTAAAGAGTTGTGATACAACGAAACAGTCTGTCTGCGGATGAAAATATATATATATCTGTGATGCAAATGGAAGAAAACTCAAGGGACAGTTACCGAACAATTATAAATTTATTTCGACGAGTAACCACGCCTCTTTAGATGACGTATAAATTTTTTACAGTGAAATAAACGAATATTGTAATATATATATACATACACACATACACACATATATTTATATATATATATATATATATATATTAATCTTAATATCTAATCTATTATTCTGTTGGTGTGAAAAAAACAAATTGTACAATTTGCAAATTCTACAAACTAATATTTTGGAAAAAATTCAGAAACAAAAGAAAAGACGAAAAACACACGTGCTACTTGAAAATAATCAAAAAACACGTATGTCTACTCTAAAGAAAAACCACCGACAGAATTACCTAAGTTAAAAGATAATAAAGTGCTCAATACACGAGATAGAGCAAATATTATGAAAATGATTCCTACATGGTTAAGAGCGAGTCTAATCAGGTTTAACCAAAACGGCTCTTCAGGATCGCATTGGCCAAAAATAACTTTTTCTTTGCCGAAAAAGTGTATTTCTACTCAATGGACTGCTTTTTCGACTCAGACTCGTTTCGAGCATTGGTAAACATTTAAATATGTTTCTCCGTGCACATCTTACATCTAATCTGTAAATTTCACATGGATTGCATTTCTCAGTCACCAAAAAACTTGATGACAGACCTCTGTTCAAGCCTGCTGCTCATTGTGCTTTTTGCTATCATTCTGAATAGCTTCAAAACAAATATTTTTCAGAGTTTAAAATAATTTTTGCAATAAACCTATTTTAAACAATACAGGAAAAGGGGTCAGAAAAAATTATTTACTTTTTAAAAATGTTTCCCTCTATTTATTAAATGAACACCGTATATATATATATATATATATATATATATATATGAGAAAATATTGAAAAGTGATGAACACATATAAGCACACATACTTACGTGGGTGCAAACACACATATTGTCGTTCACAGACAGACTGTTTTGTTGTATCACAACTCATCAGTAAGGTTAAACACGTGAGATGCCATATCCTGAGATCGAAACACGGCCAACTTTACGTCAGCCCGATAACATCGCAGCCACTAAAAGCCAGTAAAAGAATTTAACGTAAATGAATTAAATGTTGGCTTTTTTTAAAACATTTTAAGGTAACGCCTATTGATTGCCAGTTTTTTCAACTCCTCAATAATCACGATCACCAGGTTGTCATGAAAATGTCTTTCATTTTGTTGTGGCATGAAACTTTGAAAATAGAAAAAAATTTCGTGAGTTTTGATATTTAATATTATTGGCATATTGCTCTACTTATGGAATACTAAAATTTTCTGTATTAATTTCATCATTTTTCTTTTACATATATTTATTTACTTCGCACATGAACTTTACGGAAATTCCGCTTCTAGTTCAGTGAACTGACGTGGCATCTACTCTGTAAATTAAAATCTGACAGCATGAATTATCGTTTAGTTGTTTAAAAGTCTTCATCTTGATCTGGCATTCCCACGATTTGACGGAAAGGCAACGACGTTTGATAGTATTGTAAAATACTGCTAGATAGAAAGAAGAAGAAGAAGAAGAAGAAGAAGAAGAAGAAGAAGAAGAAGAAGAAGAAGAAGAAGAAGAAGAAATACAAACATGACACAATTGAAAAGTATGTAGATGTTAAGGGATTTTGGATTTTGAAAAATAATATAAACATCCACAAGAACCAATAACATAAGCAAAAGGAGCAACAATTCTCTGGTATTTTGCAACCCAGACTGATAGATAAACAGAAAGTTGTAGACCATATACGAGTAAAAAATTGGCGACTGAAGTCGAAGGCGACCCGAAGGTTCCCTTTTCAATAGCTACTACACCGAGGTGTAGAGGAGGGTGCTACTCCATTCCCTGGATTGCTCCACTTTACCCTTGATCCTTACCTTATAATGCTGAGTGCTAAGCAAGGCAGCATCAAGTACTATTTTTTGAGTCGACCTGGGATTGAACCCTGGTGTCCCGGACTATTGGGAACACGGTACTCATTAGGGCAATGGCCCGGTTTTATAATACATATTTATAATAATTGTATGAATTAAAACTACAAATAATATTCTGAGACAAATGTATATTTCTAACTCTGGTAACACTTACATGGAAAGAAATATTACTTACCAGTTTGAAAATGGATAATGAATGCTGTTTATCAATTTCTAGCAATGATTGGTTTGGTTATAACAGCAAGTTTGTGATTATTCTGAAACAAATTTTGGGAAAATGACTATACCTGAGTAAGTTTTATAATATAAAGTTGGGGATCATAGTCGAAGATGACTTAAAGGCTCCTTTTTCAATAGCTACTACACCGAGGTGTTGAGAGGACGCTACTCCATTCCCTGGATTGCTCTACTTTACCCTTGATCCATACTTTGTAATGTTGTGTGTCAAGCAAGGAGGCATCAAGTACTATTTTTTGAGTCTGGGCACCTCTGGTTGTGTAACGGTTAGCAAGCTAGACTAAGCAAACCTACACGAGTGAGTTCGAGTCTCATTGGGCCTTGTGCCACATCGAAACAAAGAGATTTGTAAATTACGACTATTTTTTGAGTCTTTGGTATAACTCGACCTGGGATTGAACACCGGTCTCCTGAACCATTGACGAAGACTCTCCTCATTAAACCATATATAGCGATTTAAAATTACAAAAGAAAAACATGCCATTTAATTGATATGTCAGTACCAACAGTTGATCACATATCAGTGAATGAATATAATAGATTGATAAAGAACAAAGACCTGGAAATAGAAATTGCCACCTTACTATTAATAATAGAGAGAAAAATATCTCGCAAAGGTGGCTGCAAAAGCAAAAATACCTAAAATTCATAGAGGTCTTGGTTTAAAACAAAGTGAAGTACAAAGAAACTTAAAATATAGCTAAAAGCTAAATAATAATAATAATAATAATAATAATAATAATAATACTTGAGGACTACAATAAAAAGATCATAAAAGAATAATTACAACCAAAACTAGAAAACAAAAACGAGAAGAAAAACTACTGTACGTATATTTCAAGCGACAAACTAATGATATTACACACGAGAACATTCGGAAATGGCTAAGAAAGTTAAATCTTAAGAAAAAAACTGAATATCTTCAAATGACTGCAAAAAACAATGACATATTAAAATAATTAAATTATGGCAGCATAAAACAATGACAAAGGGACTAATTATTTTAATGCGACAACCAATAATATTCAACAGAATAGCAAATGTCAAAGACGAAACGATTAATCACAGAAAAAGAGAATATGACTGGGTGGGCAAGGTGATACACTGGGAATTGTGCAAGAAGTTGAAGTTTGACCATTCGAACAAATGGTACATGCACAACCCAGAATCTGTTTTAGAGAATGAGACACACGAACTCTTCTGGGATTTCGAGATACAAACGGATCACCAAATTTCGGCCAGACGACCAGAACTTATAGTAATCAACAAAAAAAAGGAGAACTTGTAGAATTGTAGACTTTGCTATCCTGGCGGACCACAGAGTGAAATTAAAAGAATGTGAAAAGAGGAATAAGTACCTCTACCATGCTAGGGAATTGAAAAAGCTGTGGAACAAGAAAGTGAGGGTAATACCAATTGTAATTGATGCTCTTAGTACAGTCATCAAAGGATTATTAAAGGGACTGGAGGACTTGAAAATAAGAGGACGAGTGGCGTCCATCCAAACTACTGCTTTATTGAGATGGGTCAAAATACTGAGAAGAGTCCTGGAGACTTGAGGAGACTTGTCACTAAAACTCCAGTGAGAAACCATCAACTAACGTGTGAAAAACTCTCAAAGGAGCACAAATAATAATTATATACTTAAAAGAAAAATAAATATAAAAAAGTAAATAAATTTACAAATCACAAAATTGATATAAATGAAGTAGACCGCCCTTCCCAGAATGGAACATAAACTAGATCATCATTCCCCTACGCAACAGTATATAAAATGAAACCTACCACATTGGAGCCTTTTGGTTCAATGATCATATAAGCAAGAAATTGATAGTCACCAAGCCCCAAGAAATCTGTTCAAACCGATAATTTATATGAAGATGGACAAAACTCAAATAGGAGTATTATTACTCTTTTGCAGTTAATTTTTTTATGGGTCTCAATTCGTTTAGACCTTAGATTATTGATCTGAAGAAAAAAAATTTTTGTGAAAAAAGAGCTTCTTTTTAGAAAGTTTTTAAAAATTTAAGTTGACATACTATATGAAAAGCGATGTAAAATCTACATTTAGTTTGGCATATCCATTAGTCGGAAGAACACACGCGCACACACACACACACACACACACACACACACACATACATACACATATAATACTAATTTCATCTTCGAGATCATTAATTACTATATCCTTGTATAAGACTTAAATCACTGCAGTAAATAATATTTAAGTAGCTTGCCACGAAGTGGTGAGTTTTATAAACCATTAGCAAGTACAGGATTGGTGCGAGAGTTTTATAGTCATCTCTCGTATCTACGATACGCCTTCTTTCCTCCGAATCTATGATACGTGGTCCCTATCATCTGAATGTCAGTTTTCATTAAATAGTATTTATAGAAGATATACGAAACCCACTCTCTTGAGGCCTCCAAGCAGGCTTGGGCCTTCAGGTGCGAGAGGTGGTTCGGGAGTAGTACGTGCCGGTCCTTCTAGTATAACAGGTTCAATCGACTTTCTTTCATAGTTTTATATTTTTTCCCATTATTTCAACTGAAATTTCTCCGATTGGATCCAGGTGGTGGAACATGGCTCCATTTCGATGACCGTTTTTGTAGAATTTCTTGCTCTGACTTGCAGTAGTTTACCAAACTAATCTTAGTAAATAGCTGAAAAGGTTATTTTGATTGGCTTTTATGGCATATCAACCCATGGAGGTTTTTTAATGCCAAATCCAATATATATATATATATATATATATATATATATATATATTATATATATATATATAATTTGTAAACGTTTATTTAGTAGATAACATCTTTAAAGTAGATAACATTTGCTTGCATATAATTAAATTGTTTCAAGTATTCCTATCAAACACTAACAATTCAATTTAACATCAGCCATTTGTTTCAGACATTTAAATGGATATACATATAATTTGTGAGTGAATCGTTTGTAGGTAACTTCATTCTTTTAAGAGAGCTCTTTTGTTTTACACGAATGCTTTTAAGTATTTCTATCTTATACTGATAATTTCATTCCATATAAACTGTGTATAAACAAAAACCATATTTATACTAACTGATTTTTTTTTATTTAGAACTGTTTGAGTAAACTGAATTGCTTGAAATAGAAATGTTTTTGGCAATTAAACTGTGTACTCATGTTAAACTTAATTAGTTGATATAGAACTGATTATATGAATAAAAATGGATTTGGCATTAAATAACCTACAAAGGTTGATATACTATAAAACCCAAATAACAAACCAATCAAAAAAGTTTTAAAAAATCGTAATATGAGCTCAGGTAGAAAATCATACATAAGAGTAGTAATCATAAGAACATTAAGTTTATCAGTCGCCAAAATTTACTCTAAACAGTCCGGTAGGACACATAGCGTAACGTTTACAGGCGTTGGTTTTTCTAAAAGACGATCATCTGGAGGTTGCAGGTTCAGTCCTGACTGCTGGTGAGTAACAATATAGGAATACTTAACACTTGTTGCCTGATATAGATAACGGTTTACGTGATTCGAAGTTCTGTGTAAGCCTCCGAGTTCGACGAGAAACACCTGAAGAAGGGCGGAAAACGAATCGGCCAAAACGTAATAAAGTTGAAAACAAGACTCCGAAAAGCCAGTATGATAAAAATCATCAAGCTTCGACTCAGAGATTCAGACAACTCTCTACTAAGATGCTGTCGGCGTATTCTATAGACCCTGACGACTAGGCTGCTACTGAAAAGAAATCTGCTCGTTTTTTTTTATTGAGTTTCACAGAAAGAGATCATTCTAAACAACAAGTATGACATATTACTTACTGTTGGGAAGGACATTCTCTTGATAGAGAATTAGTCTTGTCTGTGATTCTATAATTTTTTCTCAAACACTGATACCATGATTTGCTTCTCTACCTTATGTTGAAAAAGAGATCATTTTAATGAATTTGAGCTATGTTATGATTCACTAAGCTTTCCTTCGATATGCCACACAGGCCTCAGCTTTCTAAAGTGGTTACCCATTTAAGTATTAAATAAGATCGTCGTTGCTTAACTTCAGTGATCTTGCGGGAACCTGTGTTAAAAAAGGAGATGTTTTAATGAATTTGAGCTATGTTGTGATTTATAGGGCGAATCTTAGTCAACAGGTGAGAAAGATATTTGCTCGTTTTTTGTTTTAGTTTCAGAGAACGAAATCATCCTTAATAACATGTATGACAGGTTTTTTTAATTTTGGGAAGGACATTCCCTTGATAGAGTATTATTCTTGTTGATTTCATAATCCTTTTTCAAAATTTTAGGGATTCATTAATTTGTTTCTCAACTCTATATTGAAAAAGACTCGATTGTCAGTTAAGATAATTTTCTTTTTTATTTGAGATATGTTTCATGAAGGCAGAAAGTTTGCCTTTTAAATAAAATAGATTTGGTTTCCGATTTGTCATGGATTAAAAATTATACAAGAAACATTTTCTAAGTCTAGGGTTGTTCGATAGTTTTTTCCGGGAACAATAGATATTAAATACTTACTCCTTTTATTTTGGCTATTTCTATGAAACAGGAACTTTCCAAAGCATCAGTACTTTTGTATGACTTTACTTTTGAGACTCTAGTGAAACGCTTGGAGAAAAAGCTTGATGGGAACTGCACCAACGCGATAACATGCCTTGAAGAATAGATCCTGAAAGTAGCACCCCTACAAAAGAAGCAGCTGTACGGCCACTTACCTCCCATCATACCAATTATCCATGTAAGAAGAACAAGACGAGCTGAATACCGCTGGTGATGTAAGTTTTGTTATTAAATAAAATTGATTTTTGTCTTAGATTTTTGTTCCGTTTATTTTTTCGTGGATTAAAAATAGTCAAAGAAACCTTTGCGAAGAATGCATATTTTTTTTTTACCAGGGGTTGTATAAATTAACTTCATTTGGGTGAATGAAAACTTTAGAATAATTTGTTTCTATGTTAAGTCCCCTAAATCATTTCTTCGTTGAGTACGTTTAATAGACAAGAGTACTCCATCCTGTTGACCTCGTGCTAAAGTAAATTACACCCTATAATATTCAGTTTAATATTCCTGTCCTCTCTCCCATTTATCATCGGTCATGTCACGTGAAACAAGTTTAGATATATAAAAATGGCAGCGATGGGAAACGGGCGGAAGTCTATGTATGCGCATGTCAGAAGATCGCATTCGTTTTCCGGCCATTTTCGACATCTCCTAAAAGCCTGAACGGCTAAAATGTTGCCGAAAATAAAAGAAAGACAAACGCTGATCGACGAATGAGCCAGCTTTTTCGATCTTTCAATGCTATTTGGCGTAGAATTTCATCTATCAAAATAAAAAAAAATATGTCTGCCTGGTAGTAAGCGATGTCCCCACCCCAAAATGGAAATACGAAAAAAAAGTCAGACATCCAAGAAAGGAAAAAAAACGAAAAAAATTGTATGATGCTTACCAAGCAAAATCTTTTGATTCTTATACGGTTTTATTCTGACTTAAAACTTTACTTATTTTCGCACGTGTTGAGATAAAAAAAAATGTTTGTCGAAATCAGGAAAGAAAAGGGTCCAGTGAAATGTGATATCATTTGTGCCGACCTCACAAAAGAATGTTCAGACCTTGCGATATCGTGTTGAGCTAAAAAATGCTTGTCTAAATTATGAAAGAAGGTATTGTACGAGGATCATTAAATAAGTTTCCAGATTTTTTTTGATAGTACACACATGAAACTCTAGCCTCCTTCAAAGTAATCTTCTCCGACTGCAATGTACTTGTTGTATCGTTACTACAACTTCTGGAAGGCCCCATGGAAGTCTTCTTGTGTCAGCGTGTCAATGACCTTCGTCACGGCCTCTTTCATCTCCTCAATTGTCTCATAACGACAGCCTCTGAGCTTAGGGAATAAGCAAAAGTCACAAGGAGCAAGATCTGGACTATAGGGACGGTGAGGAACTGTCTTGATGCCCATCTTGGTCGAATAGTGTGTGGTAAGGATGGAGTTGTGGACTGGTGCATTGTCCTGGTGCAAATGCCACTGACCCGATTTGAAGGGTGCTGGCCTCTTCCGACGGAATCTCTTGCTGAACTCCCTTAAAACCTCAACATAGTAACCCTAACCCTTTGTCCAATCAATTCTGGTGTATTGACTTCCTGACTCCTCCCACACCTCTCATCATCCCTCACAGACTCCCTGCCTTCTTTGAATCTCTTATGCCACTCAAAAACTGTTGTTCGATTTATGTAAGATGGTCCAAAAGCAGTCTGAAGCATTCCATACGTTTCTGTGGCATTTTTTCCAAGTTTAAAACACAATTTTATTGCATATCGATCTTCTAAAGTGTCCTCAAGTCCAGATTGCATTTTTGAAATTCACCGGCTGTGACAATCAGACTTTAGTAGGGTGTATTCCAATTCCTGCTGTAGCTGTTCATTTCATAAAATTTTGTTAGTCATCTCATAAGATGTATCGCAATAACATACTGAATTTTCAAGAGTCTACGACAATCTTAAATGCCTGTACAAAAAATTCTGGAAAAATATTGAATGCACCACGTATTTGTCTGAAGATACTATCCAAAACATGATGACGTAAATATCAGCGTCACCACAATGTTCGAACATTACAATTTTCCATTTATTTTTGCACGTTTTGACGTAAAAATTAATTATTGTCAAAATTAGGGAAAGAAAGTAGGATATTTCTCTTATAATTCCAAGTAGAATGTGGAGACCTCTGGACCGGCATCACACAGGAATGTTCAATTTTATGTTTGGACTCTTAGTAAGTATAGTTGGCGACCATAGTCGAGGATGACTCGAAGACTCCTTTTTCAATAGCTACTCCATTCCCTGGATTGCTCCACTTTACCCTTGATCCATCCCTTGTAATGTTGTGTGTCAAGCAAGGAGGCATCAAGTACTGTTTTTTGAGCATTTGGTATAACTCGACCTGGGATGGAACCCCGGTCTCCTGGGCCATTAGACGAACACTCAACTCATTAGACTAGAACTTGCATAATATTAAACTTCTTTGTCGTGTGCGACTATAATGGAATTTCTTACGCTGTGCCATGTGTAACTATTGTCGTATCTTACCCCCACACCATTAGCTGGTCTCTATTTTTTCCTTCCAGGTAAATCCCAATGTCCTTTTGATAGCGTGCTATGACACCATAATCGAATTCCTAAAACTGTGACATATACAATGATAGTCGAATTTCTAGCGCTATGCTGTTTACTGGTTTTCATCTTCCATTTGCTGGCGAATCCCCGTTTTAGGTTTTGAATAGGCGCACTGTGATATGCAACTTTAGTAGAATTCTGCTATTTTTTTTTTTTTTCGTGGCGGGACCTTCTGGTCCTTGGAACTATCGAATATTTGGAGATTGTAACAATAACAAATTTTAGCCGTCCGATATATTTTATCCAAAAATTAACGAAATTTTCTTCTATAGATATTCTTCAATTTGGCATGGTCATATTTTTGTTTTTTCAGTTTCAAGTTATGATGATGCCATGCATTGGTTGACATAAAGGTTTGGACTGGAGAAGACATGTTAATCAGTTGCTTCAATATATTTAGAATTGTAATTCTCAAAATGAAAAAGATCTTATTTATTTCTTGATTTTAGGACAAGGAACTCTTTATTTCAAATAATGTGGAATCGTGTGTATAAATTTTTTTATGACCAATACCATAATCAAAAAGTGAACCCAAAAACTTAAACTTATTTAAAGGTTATAATATCATGCATTATATATTATCATCTAAATCGTATTATGCATTATATTATCATCTAAATGAAAATAACTCACTTTACTTTATCAGATAAATTTACGAAAAGTAAATGAAATATATTGAAATACTATAGATAAAATTCATTCAAAGAAATCACCATTGGCTTCAACCACAGCTTCCAAACGACTCCGGAATCTCTTGCAAGCCTTTCCATTGCTCCCTTGCTTAGATTAGTAAATGCTGCCATTATCCTTGCTTTCAATTCAGTTCAACTCAACTGCACTCGACATATAATAATCCAAGGGGTTAAAATCTGAGATGATAGGAAGCCAGATATTAGGGGTGATGTAGTTGCCGGAACTTTCTGACCGTCAAGATCGGGTTCTCCTGTTTGTATGGCATGGCACAGTCTTGTTGCCAGACGTAGAGTCTTCCAGCTAGCACCCTCTCGATACAGGTTGGTACAGTCTCCTCCAGGTACCTGATGTAGGCCTCTGTGTTGAGTCTGAGACAATGTGGAAACATGAATGGGGAAATAACGTCACTATTGCAATCGACCATACCATACACCCCAATATGGACTGGGTGTTTGCTTTTTATCAATATGATAATAAATCTCTTCTCAGATAGACAACCAAACACAGAGAAATCTTCGTATTGGAGCTCCCTGTATAAATGCTAAGCAGTATTTTGGGTCATTTCTGGAGAAATGAATTGCATCATAGAGTTACTTTACTCACAGTCTCTACCCAACTGACTAGTTTGCTGGGTAGTTGTTTTTAGAAAAAGAGTTTTGAAAGTTTTTGAAAGTTTTCATAACATAACAAAAATATGCGAACGCAGGGTTGGATAAAAATAGGGTAATTGATGTATTTAAAAATGGGAAGCTATTCAAAAAAAGGAACGCTATCAATGGAAATAGAATACATTAAGGAATACGGAAAAAAAAATAAAAAATACTAAAAGCCTTTCAAAAGAGTGTCACTATTTTCAAAATTAAATTCTATTGATTTTAAGTGGGGGGTTATATGTAGGGCTTCTAGGATCTGTAGTCGTTGCTTATTCATTTCAGGTTTGACTATAGTTGTGTTTTCAACTAGAATTTTTCGAAACTTTAGGAATAGAGTGGCTCTTAAGATGAAAGGCTATGGAACTGGAGTCATTAAGGTGCATTGTAAGTCGTCTGGAAAGAGTTGTTGTGGTAAGACCAACATAAACACTATTTAGACTCATTAAAAAAAACACCTTACACAAGCAAGCAACCCTTGATGATGGCTGACAAAGGGTCCTAAAGTGCTCGGAACAATTTTGGGAAATTCATCTAGCAATTCCAACCTGAAACTAAGACACTTATCAGGAAACTTGAAAGGATCTTAAATAATTTATACAGACAAAATGTGTCTTTATTATCTAATGAAATATATACATAGCATGGTTAATGTCATAATTCAAGAATTATTATGATAAATAATAAATTCGACTGAAACAAAAAAACAAAACAAAACAAAACAAAAACAAAATAGTGAGTCAAAAGTTTTACAAAATTTTAGCATGTACTATCAAAGCTGTGGTACGTTCTCGACTTGTGGGCAGTGTCGCAGTAGTTAGTGCGCTGACATATTGCGCATTTTTGGGGTCTGTGAGTGATTTGAAAGTCACCCACATGAACGTGTAATGAAGTCAAAGTCGGGAACTTTTGCTTTATGAGTTCAAACTGAGCCATAACGCCGTGGAAGCAACCAAAAACTTTTGTTAAGCAAAAACTATTAGCGCAGTTGATCACAGTACAGTAACAAGATGTTGACGTAATTTTGCTGGGGTTACAAGAACCTCGACGATCAAACAAAGTCAAGTTCAAGCTATTGCGGCAAATTCACTCTGTAGCACTCGGAGAGGATTGAAGCACTGAATCTCACAGTGCAGTGTAGTTCGTTATTTTCGTGACGTAAGCAAAAGCATCCAGATCAGTAGAATTGTGCCTTTTGTACTTCTAAAATATTACAAAACTCTTGACTTATAAAACAGTGGTTTTTCCTGAAAAATGTGCATGGTTGATTTCTTTGTTTGATAGAATATTAACCTTCGGGGATTATTTAATGCTAAAACCATCTTGGTAAAAGAACAGTAATGAGAGTATTTAATCCTTAGCTTGAGAATAAGAGGGTTTATCCCTTTCCTAAAGGTATTAGTCCGAACGTGAATTTAGTTGCACGAGTGGAGTTCGAACTCCCTCACTTCGAAGCAGCCCAGTACTTTAGCCAAGGATCCCACCAAAATACATGCTGGGATAAGCAAATAACTCTTTTGATCTTAGATGGAAATGGATAATTTTTAAAACATAATTCAACAATCTATACCACTGAATCATTATTTCTATTGACATTGCAAAATCATTTAATTAGGTTGGTTGTTTCATTCATTGGTTGTTTACCCACAAAGTTTGACATGCCATTAAACAAAGAAACCAGGCCAAGACATGATGGGCACTGTTGGTAAAATAAGAACGAACTCATAGGCGACGTTATCCTTTGGACCCACTAATGTTGACCGACCGGCAAAAACTTATATTCATCAGTTCTATGTAGACACTGGATGCTGCCTAGAAGACTTATCAAGATAGAGAGAGAGAGAGAGAGAGAGAGAGAGAGAGAGAGAGAGAGAGAGGGAGAGAGATTAAATGGGATTCGTAATAATTTGACGCGAAAACTCAGAAATATTTTTGACTGTTGATTTCTTATTTTTTTAAATTTTATTTTCTATTTCAATTAAATTTATTATTAATTATCTTAGTTCATTAATGATGGCCTTAACTTAAAAAGCCCAGTCGGCTGAAGCCCAAGAATAGGCTGACTGCATTAGACTCCGCCATTTACGGATGTCCTGGATTTGACACTGAGTACCATTTGATGGTGATTCTCTTATCTGGGAGTTTTGAGGAACTGGGAGTACACCTTCATTGCCCTTACACCCACTTCCCCTCTGATTCTGAATGGTAGTACCATATATGGGTCAAATATAACTATTCAATCATTTATTATATTTGAACTATTTAATTGTGTACTGACAAATGGTAATATTAGATTAGATAGGAATATTTAATGAATAGAATTACTAATATTAAATAGCAATACTTGAAACCATTTAACTGTGTACAAACTAAGGATTAATGTTGAACAGAAGTATTTGTGTAAGATACTTGAACATTTGAAACCATTTAATTGCCTTCAAGGAATTTATAGCAATAGCTGAAACTATTTAACTATTTGCACACAAATGAACACTGGCTCGTTTAAACATAATCTTACCAACAAACAATACGTTTAAAAATCATGCATATATATATATATATATATATAAACAAGATTTTGCATTAAATAGTGCACAAGATTTGATATGCCATAAAAACATAACCTATTGAGCAATAAAACATGAGAATTCTGGTTATTCACAAAGCTCTTGAAGTGGAGCCTTACAATCAGATAGTTTAGTGTCAGATCCAGCACAATTCTTTTGTAGGGTCTTACTTATCTGAAGAGATGCAGTCGGCGTATTCTACAGCCCCAGTCGACTGGGCTGACTTGCTGTTGTTTTTAAAATCCCTTTTATGCTGGTTTGTATAAGCTCTGTCAGTTTTTAAAAAAGACATTATGTTCTGACCATTAAGACCAAAATCATAGTTTTTATATAATCATTCATACATTTATCTACAACACACAGCCCACGGGGCTCACGTGATCATCGAGTTTCGTCCCTGTGACCCTACCAATGACTTTGAAAATTTTATTTACACCTTTTGATGTCCATTGTAAATAAGTACAATAATAAAAGTAGGCAAAACTCATTGATCTTCAGAATTCTGAAGATTTGAAATCCAAGTTCCTTGTTTGCCACATCCTCTATTTATATATATATATATATATATATATATATATATATATATATATAAACATGTTTTTCTAGCTAGACAATTCCCCAACCATATCAACCACACCCTGCAATTAGTCAGTATGTTTGACACTATATGCTGCTGTGAACAGTTGTTCTCCAAAATGAAGCATGCCAGGACAACGCAGTATTCGCAACTGTCAAATCATTACCTCTCCTTCTGTCAACTGCTTCATTTAACTAGGATATCATATTTTTGTGATTACAAAAAGCATCAGTTGTCTCATTAATAAATTATTATTGTTACCGTGTGAATTAAGTTTTTTTTTCAGTTCTTTTAAGATCACCTGAATCACCTGCATTAAGCCTTGTGGCTCTCAGGACAAAAATGCCTCAGTCGGTCAGGACTGTATAATATACCGACTGCATCTCTGCAGAAGGGTACAACTACCCCAATGAGTGTCCTGAATATGACACTAAACAATCTGGTGGTGAGGCTTCACTAATGCTGGAGCATTGGGGAATATAGAGTACTCCTTCAATGCTATCGCTCCAAGGTCCACTCTAGCCCGGAGTGGAAGCACCTGAACGGGTCCTATTCATGGGTCAAAGAGAACTATTTCACATTTAAACTGAGTGCAAACAAATGACTCATGCTGAACTGAATTGTTTGAAATAGATCAGTTTGATCATTAAATTGAATGTAAACAAATGACTGATGTTTAATTGAATTGTTAGTGATATATAGCAATACATGAAACCATTCAACTATATACAAACAAATGATTAATAATAAATAGAATTGTTCGTGTTGGATAGAAATAAGTGAAACCATTTAAATGTGTGCCAAAAAATAAGCTCAAGTTCGTTTAAAAATGTTATCAACAAAATGTGTTTAGAAAACACACACACACACACACACACACACATATATATATATATAAATGATTTGGCATTAAATAACCTTTCATGGTTGATATGCTATAAAACCTAACCAAACTTGGAGCCTATTAACGGTAACTTATGCTAAATTGAATTGTTTGAAATAGAAATGTTTTAACATTTAACTGTGTAAATAAATGTTTGATGTCTAATTGCATTGTTAATGAACATGGAACTATTTAACTCTGTTGACTAATGTTTACAAATCATATATATGAATAAACAGAATTTAGTATTAAATACCCAACAATGTTTGATGCGCCATAAAATCAAACCAAACCTTCCTTATCATTGCTCCTAGGTCCATTATGACTTGGAGTGAGAGGACCTGATAGGGTCCTATCTATGGGTCAAATAGAAATGTTTGACATTCAAACTCAGTGTGAACAAATGAGTTGTGTTAAATTGAATTGGTGAAATAGAACTTTTTGATCATTTGACTGATGTTTAATTGAATTGTTACTGATAATTAGCAATACTTGGAACGATTTATTTGATTCAAAAAGATCTCTAACTCATTCAAAGTTTTGAATAACAAAATGTGTTTACAAATCCTATATATTGAATATGTATGTATAAAATGGATTTGGATTTAGATAACATACAATGGTTGATATGCCATAAAATCCAACCAAACCAAATCCCATATATATAATATATATGTATAAAGAGGATATATTGAATATATATGTACAAAATGGATTTGGATTTAGATAACATACAATGTTTGTTATGCCATAAAGCCAACCAAACTAAATCCTATATATTTAATATACATGGTGTATTAAATCAGTTTCTAGACTTTTTTGTACTGGCATTTAAAATTGTCGAAGACTCTTGAAAATTCAGTATGTTATTGCTATACATCTTATGAGATGACTGACCAATTTTTATGAAATGAACAGCTACAGCAGGAATTGGAATACACCCTACTAAAGTCTGATTGTCACAGCCGGTGAATTTCAAAAATGCAATCTGGACGTGAGGACACTTTAGAAGAACGATATGCAATAAATTTGTGTTTTAAAATTGGAAAAGATGCCACAGAAACGTATGGAATGCTTCAGACTGCTTTTGGAGCATCTTCATGAATCGAACAACAGTTTTTGAGTGGCATAAGAGATTCAAAGAAGGTAGGGAGTCTGTGAGGGATGATGAGAGGTGTGGGAGGAGTAAGGAAGTCAATAGACCAGAGTTGACCGGCCAAAGGGTTAGGGTAAGGGTTTCTATGTTGAGGTTTTAAGGGAGTTCAGGAAGAGATTCGGTCGGAAGAGGCCAGCACTCTTCAAATCGGGTCAGTGGTACTTGCACCAGTCCACAACTCCATCCATGTCACAGACTATTTGACCAAGATGTGCATCAAGACAGTTCCTCACCGTCCCTATAGTCCAGACCTTGCTCCCTGTGACTTTTGATTATTCCCTAAGCACAGAGGCTGCTGTTATGAAAGAATTGAGGAGATGAAAGAGGCCGTGACGAAGGTCATTGACACGGTCACACAAAAGGACTTCTTTGGGGCCTTCCAGAAGTAGTTGTAACTATACAACAAGTGCATTGCAGCCGTAGGAGATTACTTCGAAGGGGACTAGAGTTCCATGTGTGTACTATCAATAAAAGTGCCCATACGAAAAAAGTCTGAAAGCTTATTTAATGATCCTCGTATCTGTATAAAAAGGATGTGGCATTACATAACCAAAAATAGTTGATATGTCATAAAAACCAACCAAGTCAAATCCTGTATATTTTATATATATCTATAAAGAGGATTTGGCGTTACATAATCTATATTTGATATGCCATAAAACCCAACCAACCTAAATTCTATATATTTAAAATGTATGCATAAAGAGGATTTGACATTGAATAACCTACAATGGTTGATATGCCATAAAACCTAACCAAACTCAATTCTATATATCTTATATGTATGTATAAAGAAGATTTGGCGTTGAATGACCTACTATGGTTGATATGCAATAAAACCCAAACAAGCCAATCATGTCAAAATAATTTAGGACCATTGCATGAAAAAAAGCCTATCGTTTTGAGTACTTGATCTTGGAAACCACCAACGAATTTCTAGGTGAAGTCCTCGCGTCATACAATCGCATTATTAAGTTTACTCGCAGACTAATAACCTTGGGTAACGGCCATTGACCTTGTGGATAAAGTGTTCGTCAATAGCCCGGGAGACAAGGGTTCATACCAAAGACTCAAATAATTTTTACTTGATCCCTCCTAGCGTAACAGAATTATAAGGTATGAATTAAGTGTAAGTGGAGCAATCCAGGGAAATTCCCAACAGCTCGGCGTAGTAGTTATTAAAATGGGAGCCTTCGAGTCACACTCAACTGCGATCGCCAACTCTTACTTTACTTATATCTAGTACACTTGTTGGTGGAATCTTACCCCTCTGAAGTAATGCAGCTGGTGCATTCAACTGGCCAAGCTGACTGAGCTGGCTTGTTGTTGATTTTAAAATCCCTTTTACGTTCGGTTATATAGGGTCTGTGTAGAAGAATAAGTAAAATTTTGTGAATATAACTCTAATCAATTTTTATAAAAGACAGTATATTCTGATCATATGAAACTCCTTTTCCCCCCAGCTATGAGTTAAATAGTACTACTACTTTTATTCTACAAAAATGGCTTCGGCATTAAATAAATCCCGAAAGTTGATATACCATTAAAAAAACAAAAAAAAACAAAATAAAAACAATATATACATAAAATCATTATGTAAATTAACGCAATAAAGAAGAGAAATACACCAAGTTCTTTATGTGAGAACAAGTGTACCACAACTGTTATTTTACAAGAAAGGGTTTGACATCACATCACCCTCGAAGGTTTATATGCCATAAAAAGGAACTAAACCAAAAAAAATTGGTTGGGAAGAATCACTAGGATAATGAATTGACTGATTGTGAAAAATC
>CAUZXS010003109.1:27500-57500 GCA_963585895.1 Sepioteuthis lessoniana
TATATATATATGTGTGTGTGTGTGTGTGTGTGTGTGTGTGTGTGTGTGTGTGTGTAGTTGAGTAGCAGTCGTTCATTTAAGCATGTTTGATTAAATAGAAAAAACACATGTTGTCTATATAATTTTACTAGGATCCTTTCAAGTTTCCTGATAAGTGTCTTAGTTTCAGGTTGGAATTGATGGATGAATTTACCAAAATTGTCCCGAGCGCATTCGTACCTTTCATAGGCCATCATCAGGGGTTGCTTGCATGAGTAAAGTGTTTATTTTTTAAAGACTTTTGAAAGTTTTTAGGTTTTTTTTATAACATAAGAAATTATGTAAACACAGAGTTGGATAAAACTGAGATGCTGATTAATTCAAAAACTGACCGCTATCAACGAAAATAGAATATTATCAAGAAATATGGAATATCTAAAAGGAAAAAACAACTAAAGGCATTTCGAAAGATAATCGCTATTTTCAAAATTAATTCTATTGATTTTAGTTTTTTTTGTTTTTTTTTTTTTTGTTTTTATATGTAGGGCTTCTAGGATTTGCAGTTGTAGCTTATTTATTTCGTGTTATAGTAGTGTTTTCATCTAGAATTTTAGAAATTTGGACGCGGGAATAGTATGGGTTGTAAAATGTAATGCTATGGGGCTAGACTCGATAAGGAGTTATATATATATATATATATAAATATAAACAATCGGTCACATTAGGATAACAGAAAGAGAAAAAGGAAAATTATATGGTTTAACCCCCCTTTTTGCAAAGTAGCCAATATAGATGTAGGTAAATATTTTTTGCGACTGATAGATAAACATTTTAAACAAGATGATATATTGCATAAAATATTTAATAGGAAAACCTTGAAAATAAGTTATTCTTGCACTAAAAATATTTCTCAAATAATAAATAGTCATAATAATGAATTAATTAATACATTTCATAACCGAGTAAATAATAATAATATTAATAGTAAAAAAATAGAATGTAATTGTAAATCTCAAAGTGATTGTCCAATGGATGGTTTGAGTAGTTTAGATAACGTAGTATATCAAGCTGTTATTTATCCAAAAGAGAACATAAATGATAAGAAATATTATATTGGCGTTTCTTCTACTAATTTTAAGATTAGGTACGGAAATCATAAATATTCCTTCTCCCATGAGCATCAAAAAAATCAAACTGCTCTATCTAAACATTATTGGGGATTAAAAAATAAAGGGTTAACCCCTGACATTCAATGGTCCATATTGAAAAGATCTAGTACCCCCAAATCTTTCGATAGTAGGTGCAATCTATGTCTTGAAGAAAAGATCCACATTTTGCTTTTTCCTGAGCCAAAAATTTTACTGAATAAGAGAAATGAACTAATAGCCAGGTGTAGACATAGGGCCAAATTTAAACTATAAATAATTAAACAAGTAAAATTTTTTTATAAAGCATAAATTTATTTGAGAATTAGAGTTAATTTTGAGAATAAATATAATAAATTGTTAGATAGAAAATTATGAAAAAGCATATAATATATATGTACTACGCATAAAAAATGTAACTGATTAATGCCTTCTAAATATTTTTGAAATTTTTGAAATTTTAAAATATTTAAGTAAATTAAATATTTGTTTTTGTTTTAATATATCTATTACTGTATCTTTACGTGAGATTATTAATTAAAATTTAAATCTAATTAGAAATATCTGTAATTTAAGTCTATATGTAAAATTAATTTTAAAAAATTGTTTTAAAATAAATTTACTACATTGCCAACCGAAAATTTAAATTTAAAACGGAAGTGGGCTTAATGAAGAGATAACTCTTCACCCCTCTTCTATCCCCTCCCACCCTTCTATCCCCTCCCACTCTCATGTGTCTACTCTAGTTTTTTTATCAAATTGATCTGATGAAGTCCTGTTAATTTTTTTTCGTGTTTTTGAAAATTTCAAAAATGCGTAACAGGATGGAAATAAATTTATAATCCTTTGTGATTGGTTTCGTTGTTTTTTCTTAAAGAAATTATTGCTCTGTATAATTGGTACATTGAGCTCTTTACCAGGAAGATTTAAAGATTCATTCACGAATAATTTCTTGTCCTGATGGAATTACTACTAACTCCGGTTTAACTGGACTAAGTATTCTCTCTCTCTATATATATATATATATATAAAAAGTAAAAGTAAAGTTGGCGACCATAGTCGAGGGTAACCCGAAGGCTCCCTTTTCAATAGCTACTACACCAATGTGTAGGGGAGGGTGCTACTCCTTCCCTGGATATATATATATATATATACATATATATATATATATATATATATATATATATATATATATATATATATATATATATACGCACATATCTTTCTTTCTGTTAAATATCTTTGCTTTTCTGAATATCATAATTAATTCCTGATACAAACGGCCTCCAATTATACAACTCCTGACAAAAAATATGGACTTAGAACTCTTGAAAAACATATCTTCCGTTATTTTTGTCAATGAAAAAATAAACTGAACACAAATCTGATACAAAATCTATTCTATTTAATTGTCAAATTTTCTGGTTTGATGGAATATATCTAAAATTGATTCACGTATGATAATTGATTATTAAGATATTTTTTAGATATAGTGTTGGATAACAAATCATAGAATCACGAGTTCAGAAAATATCATGGAATCACCAACAAAATTAATTCCGTATCAAAAGGATCAAATTTTTTTTAGAATAATCTCTTCCAGTGGAACTCAAAAAACACCAGCAATTGACTAAGGTTGATTGGTTGGTTGGTTGGTTGGTATTTTATGACATATCTACACTTGCGTGCAATCTAAAGCCAAATCATGTTTATATATATATATATATATATATGTGTGTGTGTGTGTGTGTGTGTGTGTGTGTGTGTGTGTGTGTGTGTGTGTGTGTGTGTGTGTGTGTGTGTGTGTGTGTGTAATTTAGAAGCAAATACTTTATGGGTAATTTTATGTGAGTCTGAGTTCATTTGTATACACTTAGCTTTAATGGTCTGAAGTACTGCTATTTATTATTCGCAATTCTGTTCATTAAGATTTCGTATCTAAAGCGAACAATTTGCACACAGCTATCCACACTGCTGAGTGCAAATTGTTTCAAATTGCAAAAAAATGATAATCCTTAGTAAATAATTAAACAATTCAAATAGTACCATAAACGGAACCCTAAAAGTTACTTGCAATCCGGGTAGATTGTACCTGAGAGTAGTGGTAATGAAAGGGTACTACATATTTCCCAAACTCCATATCAAGTTCCTCACCATTCGATTCAGTTTAGACAGTCGGCGTATTTTACAACCTCAGCCGACAAGGTTGACAGCTAAGATTTGCCTGGTAAACCTTTGGCAATCAAAACAATATATTGATTCCCTTACCTTCTTCTATTCTATAACATAGCTCCAATCAGAGAAAATTCACCCTAAAATCTTATATATCGTACAAAAATGTATCTTCACAAGTATTTCAAACATGAAAATATTTTATGTTTAGTTTCAATATTAATTTATGATGTTTAAAATAATTTAAGATATTGTCTTAAACAAACAAATTGGGAATACTGGAGAGATCATTTTTGTTGGAAGGGTTTCACTCTTCTGTGAAGGATACAGTTGTATTTTAGGCTCCCATCGACAGTACAAGACAGGTGGATCGTTGATGAAAATTAGAGTTGGCACAAGGACAAAGCCTTTAAAGAATTCCTGCATTTTTATTTGAATCTTACCTGCTGCATTTTGTCAACCATCACTTAAATATTTAACCCCGTCTTCAAAAAAAAAAAAAAAATGAAAAAATACATACCTAAAAAGCCGGGTCAGACTGTTCTCAAGACAATGAAAATTAAGCTTAGTTTAATTCCTCTAAAGATAAAGGTAAAATTCTTGAAAATAGTTGGATATATCGTCAAAATCTCTGGAACTTTGAATCTTTCAGACAATTTCTATATTCATTCAATCCAGTTTTACGTTCCCTTATTCATAAACAAAAAATACATTCTTCTTTGTTTTTTTTAACAAAAATCTATTAAATTAAAAAAAATACATGAGTTTTTTAAAATTAAATATCTTTGCTTTTCTCGAGATTATAATTCATTCGGGATTACCTGATACACACTGCAAAAGCTCGTTAATTCTGCCAGTATGCAAGGAGAAGTAGTTTCATGCCTTTAATCACACGTATACCTAAACAGCTTCTATGGGTAATTGAACACAAATCCTTCAAGTTGGTTTCGCTTTCCGATAATTGTGAGGCTTTCACTTGAATTCGTAACTGAATTAATTAAAATGTCGTCTCTTCAATATCAAAATGGCGGTCTTTGTTCTTGTCGGTCATTTGAAGCCTCTGCAGTTGAGGACTTCATTCTCTTGATCTGACATCAACATTCTTGACATAATCAAATGAAAACCGTCTAAGCGACTCATCATACAAGGAAAGACTTCGACACAAAGGCAAATACATACAATTACACATGTCATTAATTAATTCACCATATTATTACTCAGGTTTATTTTCTCTTCGGATTCTCATAAGATCTCCAACCCACCCTCATCCATTCCTCACACACAACTCCCACCCAATTACCTACCCAATCTTTACCTGAAGTTTAAATACACGAATATTAGTCGGGTGTTGGGTTGTTGCTATCCGAGTCACCCGGCTGTAAAACCAAAAGAGGAAAAATCTGTCCTGTGAACCCAAAGCAACGTCTTTCTCCTCTAATTCCTGCCAGTGAGACCATTTAGTAGAACTCAATAAAAGACTTTTGACTCATTTCGGACTGAGTCCTGATTTTTAAAAAAATGGTGATCTCGGTGCAGAGGGGTCGTTGATAAGCTGACATATTGTATTGTTGGTGGAAAAAAAGAAAAAGAGAAAGAAAGAGAGAGAAAAAAAACACAAGATTAATGAAGAGGGGAAGAAAAATAAAAAAAAGAGATAAGGAAGAGGTAGGAACGGATAAAAACAGAAAGACAGAAAGAAAGAGAGAGAGAGAGAGAGAGAAAAGAGAAAACGAAGAGGTAGGAGAGGGTAAAAAAAAGAAAGAAAGAAAGAAAGAAGAGGTAGAAGAAAGAAAGAAAGAAAGAAAGAAGAGGGTAAAAACAAAAAGAAAGAAAGAAAGGAAAAAAGAAAGAAAAGAAGAAAGAAAGAAAGAAAGAAAGAAAGAATACACATGCAATGTAGTTGTTAATAATCCTTCATATTTTTATCTAAAAGAAGAAGATGAAAGAAAAACGAAAAATAAAGAAGAAAAAAAAGAAGAAAAGAAAAGGAGTTGAAAATGAATAAAAAATGTATAAAGACTAAAAAGAGGGGGGGAAGAGGAGGAGGAAGAAAAAATACCCACAAGAATAAAAACAACAAAAGATGACGAAGAAAGAAGAAAAGAAAGGTTTAGAAAATACAAGAGTTGAAACATTCGGAAAAAAGGGTAAAATAGAAAAAAAAATGGAAAAAATTCAACAGAAAGAAGGAAACAAACAGAAAAACAACAGATGTAAAAAAAAGGACAAAGAACTAAGTGAGAAGAAAAAGAGAGGGAATTGAAAAAGAAGAGTAAGTAAAATGAGAAGAAACAAAGAAACAAGCAAAAAAGAAAGAAAGAAAGAAGAAGAAGAAGAAGAAGAAGAAGAAGAAGAAGAAGAAGAAGAAGAAGAAGAAGAAGAAGAAGAAGAATGTCTTGAGACAGTCAAAGCAGTGCATATGAAAGTTGATAGCAATCATCTTCTGTAAATTCCATTAGACAAAAAAGAAAGGAAAAAAACAAGAAAGACAAAACTAAGCAATCCAAAAATATTTCGAAAAAGACAACAATAACAAAAAAAGTCAACAAAATGGATGCAAGAGAAAGGAAAGATAAAAGATAAAATGAAAACAAAAGCCGACATTTTACAAAAAGGCGGTCGTTTCTTCTTTTTCATTTGAATGAAATGGACATCATTGAAGCAGCAAGAAGAAAAAGAAAAGAAAAGTAAAAAAGGAAAGATCTGTTGACTTTTTTGGTGGGGAACACAGAGGAATTGAGTGTCACTTGGTACTCAAGGGAGATAACTACAATGTCAAGTGCAGAACGCTATTACGAAGAGAACTCTCCTTTGTAGGAGTCAAAGACATTCTCGCTATTTCTTACTGGAATTATATAACACTGGCCAACAACATTTCACTTTCTACTGGTAACTTAAGTTCGAGAATTCTTTAGGGGTAATTTGGGATCGCTGATTTCAAAAATGGCATTCGTTTTTACCACGTTCAGTTTTTATTCTATGATACACCCATAAAACTTTAAACGTATGAATTTTCAGAATATTGGAATTTTATAAAGCGCCAATTTTAACTAAAAAAAAATAGATATATGAAGTCTATTTAAGTTTAAAAGACATTGTCCATAACTCTCTCTCTCTCTCTCTCTCTTTGTAAGGCTGTCTGTTGGTCTCTCGTCTCTCTTTCTTTTCAACGTCACACACACACACACACACACACACACACACATATATATATATGTGTGTGTGTGTGTGCAATGAAATATTACAACAAAACCCTTTGTGTCTGATTTTTCCATCTTTTTCCACTTATTTTTATCATATATATCTTTTTCCACTTATTTCTATCATATATATATATATATATATATATATATATATATATATATAATCAAGTCGCCCTACTAGTATGGATTTCCATTATTCTCTCTCTCTCTCTCTCTCTCTCTCTCTCGCTCTCTCTCTCGCCATTCGTCCCTATCATTCATCGCTTCCGGCTGGTTTTCTTGACTATATTCTGTATTCTAACTGAGCTTTTTTATGTATGTTCTTGTTGGTCGGCCAACATTGACACATCCAGGCTCATAAGAGAACGTCACTAATGAGTTTGTTCATACGTCTCTTGTAATGTCCCGTATGTCTTATTCGTTCATTTTGGATGTTTTTAGTTATAGGAGGTTGGTGGCCGTACATTTGCTGTTTTGTGGGATATTGCTTCCTGGATTTTTTTCAATATAACTCGTAGCATTCTTGTGTATTTCTCGTTTATCCTTTTCTCAATATGCTTTGTCAGCGTCTATGTGATACATCTATAAAATAAAACTGACACAACCGCTTCTTGGAAGAAATGGTGTTTTACTTTATCGGATATGACAGACTTCTATATGATCGATAACCTATCAATAGTAGTCAATGCGTCCGCTAGGTGCAAACTGATGTCACTTTCAGAGGATGAGACGCTGATACCAAGGTATGTGAACATGTCTACTAATTTCATAGAACCACCATTTAGACTGGAGACGTCTTTTTCTTGATGAAAACACGTCATCCGTTTTGTCTGCATTCATATGGAGACCATTACCCTCTACTGGCTGCTCTAAATTATGCTGCAGGGATTCGGCTTGGGTAGGAGTATTTACAAGGGGCGCTATGTCATCTGCGTAGTCTGTGTCCGAAATTTTTTTGTACTGGATATCGTCTGCTTCTTGCTTTTTTTTAGCGTAAACCCAATTATTTTCATTAGATCTATCGACGTTCGAAGTACGTAGTCTAGGTAGATTATGAGCAGATATGGGACTGATATATCCTCTCGCCGTACACCAGCAACAATGTGAAATAAATCTGTATCCCCATCCGGCGAGCGAACCTTTACATTCGTGTTTTTACAGAGCATCATTATAGCTGTGACAGTTTCTTTTGGAAACCATATACTAGAAGTACTTGCTCTATCTTACCTCTGTATATGGAGTCAATTACCTTGGAGAAATATACAAATAAGAATGTCACCTAGAAGTTTTTTGCAAAAACTCCTAAGATTTGACTGATCGTCAGATTTCTCCGAAATCCATTTTGATTCTTTCTAGGAGGTTGAGAAGCAGAGCATTTTAAACGTTAGCTACTGTGGAAGTAAGTATTATACACCGGTAGTTCTTGACGATTCACCTTTCTTAGGGAACGGAAGGATTCTGCCTTTTGTCCATCTCTCTATAACGTACTGGTTATATACGGCGTTGCAATATCGGAGCAATAAGTCATCGAACTTCCTTGTCTTCCACACTTCTGAACCGGCAACTTTCTTGTTTTTGATCGTTATTAATACAACATAAAGTTCTTCTAGAATAAACTGTCGTCGTTTGATGTCTACTTGGTTATTAATGATTTTCGTGAAAGTTTTATCTGTAACTTTTGGGGAGTTTCCTAGCAGATTTTTGAAATGTTCTATCCACATTTGTATTCTTTCTTCTTGGCTGGCAGCTTTTAGTTTAACTCTACAGGTGCTCTTCCTTTTACTCACTCTATTTACTGTCACGCTATTCAAGATTGTCTAACTTCTGAATTTCTAATTTTGTTGATCTGGCTTGGAATGTATTCTATTTGTTCTTTTTGGTATGCGTTAATTAGTTCATTTTGCACCTTAAGTTTCTCAGCGTTGGTTTGGGTTAGTTTTTGGTTTTATGGCATATCAAACATTGTACCTTATTTAAAGCAAAATCCTTTTTATACATATATATCAAATATGATTTCTAAAAACATTTTGTAGATAACACTTTTTGCACACAGTTAAATGGTTTCACTTATTTCAATCTAATACAAATAATTCTATTTACTAATAATCATTTGTTTGCACAGAGTTTAATGTTTTCAAGTATTGCTATGTATCACTAAAAATTCAATTAAACATCAATGTGTCTCTTCCGTGTCTCCTAGAATCCGTCCTTATGAATATATATATATATATATATATATATAGATAGATAGATAGATAGATAGATAGATTTTTCATAAAAATTATTTATTACGTAATTAATCTTCCAAAAGTGACTAATACCAGTCAATTCAAAACAATTGTTTATCTCTAAACATTTTCCATTCTAAGTCACAAATATCATCTGATTCTAACCAATTGTTTATCTTTGAATATTTTCCATTCTACGTCACAAATATCAGCTGATTCTAAACAGTTGTTTATCTTTGAATATTTTCGATTACAAGTCGCAAATATCAGCTGATTCAAAACAATTTTTTATCTTTGAATATTTTCCATTCCAAGTATTTACCCCACATTCGGAATTCGCAAACAACAATTCATACCGTATGTTTTACATTCATAATTATTAACTTATAAACAAATTCCTGAGTGAAATTTTGTTATTAGGTTTTAAATTCAAATAAGAATTAACTTCTAGAATAATGTATTAAAATCCTTAATTATTTTACATTAACCTTTTTCAGTTAAAGTTAAGCGAATGAAAGGAAATTTTCAACGCAAAACGTTTTCACATATGATGGTCTAACAAGAAAAAAAAAACTTGCTTGTATCGCAATTTCTCCAAAGCATTTGATTCCATACACAAAGAAAAGATGGAGCAAAAACTGGCATACCCGGAGAAATTGTTACAGCTATAATCATGCTTTTCTAAGATTCCACAGATGGTGACACGAATTTCTTTTACATTGTCACTGGATTTCTTACTTCTGTCGGTCAATAATGTGCACATTTTATCTATATAATTTTATTAAGATCCTTTCAAGTTTCCTGATAAATGTCGTGGCTATGACAACAAACACTAGAAGCTCTACTTATAAAAATAAAATAGAATCAATAAAATTCATTTTGAAAATAGCGACAATGTTTTTAAATGACTTTAATCTTTTTTTTAATATTCTATTTCCGTTGATAGCATTTTGTTTTAAATCTCTTCGATGTCATCGGCATCTCAGTTTTATCCAACTTTGTCTTTACGTAATTTTGTAATGTTATAAAAAAACCCCGAAAAACTCGTTTAAAAAACTTTTGAAAACATTCTTTACCCATGCAAACAACCCCTGATGATGACCTATGAAAATTCCGAAAGCGCACAGGACAATTTTAGTAAATTCATCTACTAATTTCAACCAAAAACCAAGACACTTATCGGGAAACTTGAAAGGATGTTAATAGAATTATATAGACAAAATGTGTCTTTATTATTTAATCAAACATACATGCATATATATGTATATATATATATGTGTATGTATATATATATTTCAACACAGCTGTTTGACCTATGAATGGGACTCACACACATAGAACAACTCGGGTCAGTGTTGACCCGTGGCAATGAAGTTGTGGCGTTATGTCTCAGAACACCAAGCTTAGTTGTCATAGAGAGGACACAAATTTGGGGGGGGGGCGGGAATAAACCGTTTAAAGGGGAAGAACTCAACGAATTCTCTGCCTCAGCAAACCGGCCTATATATATATATATATATATACAAACATACACACATATATATAAAGAGGTATATTAAAATTATTGAGCCTGACTCATCACAAATCAAATAATATATATCAATCAATGATTAAATCTCAGTCTGCTCAAATCGATGTATATGTTAATTTCTATCTATCTGTCGATCAATGAGCGATCGATCTTAATTTGTGTATGCTGACCTATCAGTCAATTTTAGAGAGGTTCTATCTGTCACTATATCTGAGTCAATTGATATTCATCTATCTATTGATCTAAATCAATCAGTTCATCCGATATGAATTAATCTAGGTTCATTTTCTTCCCTTTTGCTTCTTCGTCTTTTAGGCTATTTTGTCAAACACGAGAATAATGACACAAAAATAAACAAAAATTCAAAAACACATTTAAAAACACAGTGTCGTTGAGAATATCGAAGCTGAAATAATTATACGCACACACACACAAACACACACACATATACACACGCACACACACACACATATATATGGAAATGTGTGTGTGTATATATATATATATAGGGTAATTTACGCACACACACATATATATATATACATATATAAATTACTATATATATATATATATATATATATATATATATATATATATATAAATTACCATATTAATACGTATGCAAATTACCATATTATATATAAATTACTATATATATATATATATATACACACACATATATATACACACACACACACACACACACACATATATATATATGCGTGTGCGTGTGTAATATCCATTACGTTAATTCATATATATATATATATATATATATATATATATATATATATATGGTAATTTATTCATATACATATATGATAATTCTTATATATATATTTATATATATGGTAATACATATGATAAATTATATATATATTCATAGTAATTTATACATATATATATATACATAGTTATTCACACACACATTATATATATATATATGTATATACATACACACATTATATATATATATATATATATATATATATATATGTGTGTGTGTGTGTGTATATGTAGGTATATATATAAACTAATTCATATACGTACATATATATATATGCACATATATAATAATTCACGCATGTATACATGGTAATTCATGCTCTCTCACACACACACACACACACACACACACATATATATATATCTATAGTAATCTATATATACGAGGATCATTAAATAACTTTCCAGACTTTTTTCGCATGGGCACTTTTATCTATAGTACACACATGAAATTCTAGTTTCCTTCGAAGTAATCTCCTCCGGCTGCAATGCACTCGTTGTACCGTTACAACAATTTCTGGAAGGCCCCATGGATGTCCTCTTGTTTGAGCGTGTCAATGACCTTCGTCACGGCCTCTTTTATCACCTCAATTCTCTCATAACGACAGCCTCTGAGTTTAGGGAATAAGTCACAAGGAGCAAGGTCTGGACTATAGGGAAGTTGAGGAACTGTCTTGATGCCCATCTTGGTCAAATAGTGTGTGATAAGGATGGAGTTGTGGGCAGCTGCATTGTCCTCGTGGAAATGCCACAGAGTCGATTTGAAGAGTGCTGGCCTCTTCCCAAGGAATCTCTTCCTGAACTCCCATAAAACCTCAACATAGTAACCCTAACCCTAACCCTTTGTTCAATCAACTCTAGTGTATTGACTTCCTTACTCCTCCCACACCTCTCATCATCCCTCATAGACGCCCTGCCTTCCTTGAATCTCTTATGCCACTCAAAGAACTGAAGCTCGATTCATGCAAGATACTCCAAAAGCAGTCTGAAGCATTCCATACATTTTTTCCAAGTTTAGAACACAATTTTATTGCATATCGTTCTTCTAAAGTCTCCTCACGTCCAGATTGCATTTTTGAAATTCACCAGCTTTAGTTGGGTGTATTCCAATTGCTGCTGTAGCTGTTCATTTGAACCCGAAATCATAGAAATTGGTCAGTCATCTCATACGATGTATAACATACTGAATTTTCAACACACTACGATAGTTTTAAATGCCTATACTAAAAAGTCTGAAAACTTATTGAAAGCACCCTATATATATATATATATATATATATATATATATATATATATATATATATATATATATATATATATATATATATGAGAATTTATATATATATATAGTGATTCATATATATATATGGTATTTTGTGGGAAGCAGTGAACTGAATCCGAAAGAATATATGTAGAAAAAGCTAAAGCGGAAGGTATATGTTTGATAGTTTGTTTATTTCCTAAAGCATTTCGACTTCAGGTTTTTTTTCTGAATGCAAAAATATTTTATCAAAATTTTTTTTCGATGAAAAATAACTTTAATAGATAAGTTTTTTGAATTTTAAAAGGTTAATTGTGTCTAACAGAGTTGTTAATATTTTGGTTATGTCTTTTACAATGTTATAAGGGCGTTTTCATACCAGAGATTATTGGACGAAAGAGAAATGTTATTTTTGTGTGGTTTTGGGAATCCATAGATCGTAGAGAGAGTTGGGTGGTAATTTATTTTAGTGAACCATATTTTGTCTTCGTTTGAGATTATTTTGATGGGATTTATTTAAAATGTCTATATTTTTGTTAATGTTATTAAAGGCTGGTTGGTTGGATTTTATAGCATATCAAACTTTGTTGGTTATTTAACGCCAAATCCACTTTTATGCAAATAATCAGATTTATTTCAAACAATTCAGTTTAGCATGAATACACAGTTTAATTGTGAAAACACTTTTATTTCTAGCTATTCATTTTATTCAAACAGCTTCAATTCTATTTAGTATAAGCACATATTTTATTTATAGTCAAAAATGTTAAAACAGTTCTATATATAACAATTCAGTTTAGTGTAAGTACAGTTTTCAATGTCAAAAACTGTTCCATTTCAAGCAATTCAGTTCAGCATCAGTACGCAGTTTGAATATAAGTACATAGTTTAATTGTCAAAACATTTCTATTTCAACTATTCAGTTTCGTCAAACAGTTCTATTTCAATCAATTCAGTTCAGCATAAGTATGCAGTTTAGATAGGATCCTATTAGGTGCTACCATTCCGGGTCAGAGTAGACCTGGGTGCGATGACAATGAAGGGGTACTCTGAATTCCCTAAATTTCCAGCATTACCTCACCATCAGATTGTTTAGTGTCAAATTTCTTGGATTTCCTCACCATCAGATTGTTTAGTGTCATACCCAGGACATTCGTTGGGGAGGGTCTTTTATCCCTCTGCAGAGGTGCAGTCGGTGCATTCCACAGCCCCAGCCGATAGGGCGAAGAATGTGCAGAGCACTTTAAAAAATTCGAATTAGCCAGCGGCAAATTGAGGGTTTATAATTATAAATTATGAAAATTAATAAAGTGAACTTTACCACCCAGGTTGAAAGAATATATCGTGTCAATTTTTGAAACGTCATCTACCTCGGATGAATAAATTTACAAATGTCGACATATGTTTCCACTGAAACATCCAATCCCCAAATATATTAAGATTAAGAACACCATTTTCTGTCTATTTCAAGCCTTAAATCTAAAAAAAATATGACCTATGCATAACACGCACACACACTCACACACACACACACACACATATATATATATATATATATATATGCATTGTTATGGCTAGATACTCACACACACACACACACACACACACACACACATATATATATATATATATATATATGTATATATATATATAAAAGTAACTCCTATATAATAGTTCAATCATTTTGAGTAAAAATTTTGATATAAAAATCTGAATATACAATGTGGCTGAGAATACTGAGGCTGAAATTTACAAGCCTTTAATCTCACAAAAATATGACCTATGCATAACACGCATATTTATATGCGTGTTATGTATAGATGCACCCACCACACACTCACTCACACACACACACACACACACACACACACACACACACACACATATATGTATTTATGTATATATATATAAACATAAAGTAATTCCTATATAATTCTTCAATCATTCTGAATAATATATATATATATATAAATATATAATTATTATTATTATGAAATATAAATAGATTCAATACATATTCTTAAACGGAATTATATATATATATATATATATATATATATATATATATATATATATAAACCTCCATGCGCATGTTGAAAAAGGTAAAACGGAAGAAAAATGGGTTTTTTTTCCAACGTGATTCGACTTCTTGGTTTTGTCTGAATACAAAAATATTTTATCAAAATTATTTTTACATGAGAAATAATTATAATAGATAAATCTTTTTGACTCACAAGGAAGTCTTCATCAAGGCTCATAGATGTTTCTATATGAAAAAAAAAAGGAATAATTCTGACTGATATGTTCAAATTACGTTATGTCATGCGCTTGAATTCTTTTGAAAAGTAAAAGGCGTTTTGTTGTCTGAGAAACGGATTTATGACGTCTTATTGCTTTAAATGTTTACAGAAAGTGCGGTAAATCTTTAGTGTGGATTTTGAATTCTTTTAGTTTTATTCTTCCTAAAGATGGCGATATTTTGGAAAAAAACTTGTCGTTTTGTTATGGTGTTGCAGTATGCTATAGAACATACTTCAATTATTCTTCGTTTACTTTTGTCATGGATGAAACCAAATACAGCAGAATTTAAAAAATTAAAAGTGAGTTTACTTTAAATATTATGAGAAAGCAAAGAGTTTCTTGGGCTATCAGTTTTTAAGTCTTTTTGATGATCATAGATTCTTCTTTTTAAATTTCTATTCGCTTCTCCTATGTAAAATTTATTGCAATTTCAGCAACGGATTTTGTAAACAACAGCTCTGGATAGGGAATGTTTAGAGTTGTTCCTTACTATTTGCTTTATTATTTTTGTTGTGCGGGTGGTAGTTTTTATGCCTAAGTAATTTAAGTTTTTTTCAATGAGGGTGGTTGTGGGATTTTGAGGTAATATTCTGTGTCTCTTTATAGGGTTGGTATTTGAGTTAGGTTTATTTTTATTCATATAGCGGGATGTATGTTTGTGGATATTGATGGCCATTGATATGGCGCAGTGAATGAAAGATTCGGGATATTGTTGTTTTGAAAAAGAGTTATGGATGTGTTCACATTCTTCGTTTAGATATTTGGAGGAACAGATTCTAAGGTCTCTCAGGATAAAATGAAAATGACTCTTTTTGTTTTATCGCTGTGGTTTGAATAAAAATGTATGTAGTTATTTTTGTTGTTTATCTTGTGGTAAACTTTGAATTCCAGATTATTATTGTAAGATGTAAGATGTTCAGGAAAGTTACGGAATCATTTTTCCCAAGTTCGTATGTGAAATTAATGCTTGAATTTGTATGCTATAGACGGAATATTATGTTTTTTTGAATAATTGATTAAAATGACATCGATTTATCTAAAATATTGGATATCATTTGGTAGGATATGTTGGAAAGGTTAGGACTCCAAAAATTCTAGAAAAAGCAAGCAAGAACCTCACTTAAAGGAGATCCCATGGGAAGGCCAAATTTTTGTTGGTAGTTAGTATTATTATATTTGAAAAAGCAATGATTAGTTCTTAATTCAGTTATTTTAATGAGTTTAGAGACAGATAATGGGAGAGGAGTTTTGATTTTTTCTTGGTGGATCTTTATTTGGAGGATACATTTTTAACGGGTAAGTTTCATTGGCTAGTGGGTATAGTGTTCCCCAGTGGTCCGGAAGACCGGGGTTCAATCCCAGGTCACGCCATACGAAAGACTTTAAAAATGATACTTTATACCTCCTTGCTTAACACTCAGCAATATAAGGTACGTATCAAAGGTAAAGTGGAGCAATCCAGGGAAAAGAGTACCGCCCTCACCTTCTCCTGGGTGTAGTAGCTATTCAAAAGGAAGCCTCCGGGTCGCTCTCGACTCCGGTCACAAACTTTGTATATAAAGATTGACCGTCAAGTCTTGCTACGCATTTATTTTCCTTGTTTATGTTTCTTATTTTGCTGTGGAGGCCGCCAGAATTTTCTAGTTTACCATTAAAAACTAATGAACCGGCTAAACGATCAAAATACCTTCATCCTTTCCCCTCTTAATAACATTGCCCAGTCGGCTGGGGCTGTAGAATACTCCGTCTGCACCACTGCACTTACTCTAAACTGAATTGTTTGATATAGTTTTTACTTGTAACTGCGTGTAAACAAAATCCAAACTTATACTAAACTGAATTGTTTGAATTAGAACTGTTTGACTAAACTGAATAGCTTGAAATAGAAATGTTTTTGATAATTAAACTGTGTACTCATGTTAAGCTGAATTGTTTGAAATAGGGCTGTTTATTTGTATAAAAATGGATTTTGCGTTAAATAACCTACAAAGGTTGATATGCCATAAAACCCAAACAACCAACCAACCATCTGCACATTCTGACACCATCAAACATTACAAAATACCGAAAAGCTCTTTAGAAACTCCCAGCAGTGATATCTAATCACTGTAGTAGATTTCAAAAACAATGAAGTAATTGGATTTTTTCGGTAATAGAGTGAAATATTTCGGGGAAAAACAGCGAAAGTGTAAAAAAAAAGTAAGATAGAATTAGATGATTTTAGGAATAATATTAAGAAAAAAATTTAAGAAGAAATATTTGGGAATTATTAGATGAATGACTTAACAGAATTTGCTCTATATGGAAGTATTGTCTTAAAAGTGTATAAGTTCTATGGAAAGATAATTTTTTAAATGTTAATTTGAGATGATAGTAAAAAGGAAAGATATCCGAGGAGGCATAACAAACAAAGAATATTATTATTATTATTATTATTATTATTATTATTATTATTTTGATTCTATGGACATTTCAAGCGACTAACAAGCGACATCTCTTGCGAGAAAACATGACAAAGAAAGAGAAAGAGAAACCTTAAAAAGAAACTGAATCTCTACTAATAGCACTACAAAACAACGCCATAAGAACCAATCATATAAGTAAGAATAGATAAGACGCAATAAAACAGCAGATTTAGGTTATGTGGTAATTGAGACGAAACAATCAGTGACATAATAAGTAAATGCTGCAAATTAGCCCAGAAGGAGAATAAGACTAGACACGACTGGGTGGGCAAGGTGATACACTGGGAATTGTGTAAGAAATTAAAATTTGACCATAGGAACAAATGGTATATGCACAACGCAGAATCTTTTCTGGAAAATGAGAAGAAAGAATTCCTCTGGGGTTTTGAGATACAAACGGATCATTTAATCTCAGCTAGACGACCAAACCTTAAAATAATCAACAAAGAAAAATGGAACTTGCAGAATTGTGGACTTTGCTGTCCCGGCTGACGGCAGAGTAAAATTGAAAGAAATTGAAAAGACAGGTAAGTACTTGGACCTTGCAAGGGAATTGAAAAAACTGTGGAACTTGGAAGTGACGTTTATACCAATTTTAATTGGTGCTCTTGGCACAGTCCACAAAGGATTGGTACAGGAACATTAGGACTTGGAAATAAGAGGACGAGTGGAGACCATCCAAACTATAGAATTATCAAGATCGGCCAGAAGAGTCCTGGAGACTTACGGAAATTTATAGTCACTTAAACTCCAGTGAAAGACCATCAACTAACTCTGATATGAAAACCTCGAAAAGGAGTAAAATAACGATAATAATAATAATTTCAAACCCTCAATTTGACGCTTGATAATTCAAAAACCTTCTTATTTACTTTTAAGTGCTCTCCGCTTTATGACACTTCGAAATGTTTCAAAATACGTAAAAGCTATTAAGAAACCGTTGAACACACAGTACCGGTATCTATGTTATGCTTTGTGCAAAGATTCTTCTGGCTTTTTTTAAGGTTGGTTGATAGTAAAAAAAAGTGAAGATGCCCAAGGAGGCTTAATAACAAATAATAACATATAGTATAAAAGGTAATTTGCTGAAAAAAGCCATAAGAATGAGCCACACTGTGAGAATCAAAGTTTATACCATAGCATGTTAGATAAATTTGCTAATCATGGGAGAACACTTGGTAATTAAGTTTTAAACAACCTGTATTCGCTTGAACATATTTTGTTTTTTTCCGTTCAGTAAAAGAAAAATAAATTTGGAATATATATATATATATATATATATATATAAAGAAAATAGAAAAACAAAGCTTATCAAAAATTAACCTATATATATATATATATGTGTGTGTGTGTGTGTGTGTATATATATATATTGGCAGCATTTCTTCGTTAATACAAATTTCGTTGAACATAATAGATATTTTCTGTCTACATATTTTCTTCTGGATCCGTTCGTAATGCCGTATTGTTTTTATCGTATTCCGCGGGAATTGATTCATGTATTGTCCATAGTTGTATATATCCCTAGTACTTGGTCATTAGAAATAATTCCTCTCCCTCGATGGAGTTTTGCAAAAAACAACGTTATATATCAATTCAAATGTCCTTTAGGAGATTGTATCTCTGATAATAATAATATGTATGTAGGTTCAACCTCAATTACACTATCGAAGAGACTTACAATGCACCTTTCTTATCCAAGTTCAATAGCTCAGGTTTTGAAAAAACATTCATGTCCAGCAACATAATTATGGAGAATTCTCAGCGACGACACAACAATATTAGAACATCAAAATAATAAACAAAAACTACAGATTCTCGAAGCACTACATATTAGAAACATGCAATCAACACTTAACAGAATTAATTTCCAAACCAATGCTAATGTACTTAGATGTCTTTAGCTACTGACACTATTTATAGAAACCCATTTAAAAGCAAACACTATGCTCTCCAACGGTAAAGACGCTCTTACATAGTAGCAATATGCAAAAACAAAAGTTACATCACTTTTGTAATAGATCCTCCCCTGATGATGCCCTTAAGTCGGGCAGAAAGTACTACAGATATATACAACTATGGACAATACATAAATCAATTCCCGCCGAATACAATAAAAGCAATACGGCAATACGAACGGATCCAGAAGAAAATATATAGACAGAAAATGTCTATTATGTTCAACGAAATTTGTATATATATATATATATATATGGGCCAACGGGCCAGTAATTCCTAATGACTTATTTATTTCTATATATATATATATGTGTGTGTGAGTGTGTGTGTATCATCATCATCATCATGTTGTGACGTTAGCACAGATTTCCCCAACTCTCTCTCGCAATTCGTCTCTATCTTCCATTGCTTCCGACTGGTCTTCTTGACTATATCTTGTATACATAAAGAGTTGTTGTCGATAAGTTCTAGCTGATCGCCCAAAACTTGCTCGTCCGTGTGAAGGGGTCCATTGGAAAACGTCCCTTATGAATTAGTCCTTACTTCTCCAGCTGTGTCCCACGGGTCTTATTCATCTAATTTGGTTGGTTTTTGAGATGGGAAACTAGCGCATACCTAAAAGAACAAATAGAAGACGTTCAAGATCAGATCAATAAGATTAGTAACTTGGTAGAAAATAGACACTCTTGAATAGCGTGGCAGATAGTAAATGAAGTGAGTAATAGGAAGAGCATGTATATATATATATATATATATATATATATAAAGAAAATTAAAAAACCAAGTAATTTAAAAATAATCCAAATATATATATATATATATATATAGGCCAATTGGCTGGTAATAAATACGACTTGTTTATTACAATATATATACATATATTAATAGAATATAAATTGGTTACAGTTTCCAATTCCTTCCGGTAGCCCGTGTCATTTGAAATCTTCTAGCATTGTTTATCAGATTGGGATCAATGTCTTTCTTGGTGTTTTGCTTCCTGAGAGATATATTGTATTGGAGATAAAAGTTGACTTCGCAGTCCAGCTTAAAAAAATGCTACAAAAACAGCACCGAAATTATGTAGGGTTCATGGCTTAGGTGTTATTAATGATCGCCAAGTCCAAAACTGGTTTTCTAAATTTTTCTTCTGGTGATATATCACTGAGAGATGAACCCAGCCCAGGACGCTCAAAGAGAATTATAGAAATGCAATCAGCGCAAATGTACTCAAGAATTCGGTCTTGACCTTAGCATATCCCAATCCATAATCTGTCGTCACTTGTAAAAGATAGAAAAAGTAAGCAAGCTGAGTATTTGGCGTCCTTTTACTCTTAGTGAGAAGAATAAGGAAGATTACATAGAGAAGTGACACAAGAATATCATTACAGCCGATGAAAAATGAGTTTTTATGACAATGTTTAACACAAAAACGCAGCCTACCCCAAAAGTGGAGCTTCATGGAAGAAAAGTTATGCACAGTGGGACCAAAACGGGATTCATTTTGAGTTTTTAAAACGCAGTCTGACACTTATTGCTGACTTACATTTTCACTAGCTGTAACGTAGACATGAAAATCTTCGAAGAAAACCCTCCACACTTGTCAAAAGGAGAAATGTTGTGCTTCCCTTGATAATACAAGGCCACATTCTGTAAGAATCCTCCAGGAAAAATATTGGATTTTAACTGGTCTGTTCAACGCCATCCACCACATTCATCACACCTTGTTCCAAGTGATTTCCATCATTTTACTTCTCTAAAAAATGCTCTGAATGCCAAAAAATTTCCTCCCGAAATTCAGATGGAAACGTTTCTTGAAAGCATCTTGAGCACAAAACCAGGTGAATTATACTTGAGAGGAATCACCAAGTTACCTCATAAATAGCAAGATGAGGTTCAAAATAATGCCGAGTGTACTATTGATTGAAATTAATTCATTGGTAAATTATTAATGAATAAATCATAATTTACTAAAACTAAATTGCTCATGACTCCACCCAATATATATATGTATATATAATATTAAGAACAATGTATGCTGCAAACGCCTTCATAAAGCTAATTCATTTGGTAGTTTCACAACTATAAAAAAAATAATCACGAATCTAATTTCAGATTCAAAAATGTACATACACACAGATATATATATATATATATATATATATATATAATGTCATCCACTGACAGTTTCATTGTATCACAACTCTTCAGTGTGGCTAGACACGTAAGATGCTTGCAACTGGGGTCGAAACCTGCCCAACTTTATGTTAGACTTAGTAGCTTACCGCTCAGCCAGTAGGTGACATACGTCAGCTCGGGAATTATTAGGTATTATGCAGTAGCTTTCGTTTGTTTATATTTTGCCTTGACGGATACGAGAGTGCTTAGTTCATTGAAAGAGTTTTTTATTACGCGAGTGGCAGTCGTTAATTCCTTCACCAGAGCGCTCAACTCCCTTGGGAGAGCGTATATATATAAGTATATGTGTGTTTGTGTGTGTTTGTGAGCATGATCTCTTCTGGTTGACTGAAGATTCAGATTATTTGAGTGATATTTTAATTGTATTTCAAAATGTATATTGGTTATTTTATGCCTATAGGTTCGAGAATCGCGTTCATTGTACACTAAAGTTTAAATTTTTGTGTAGTCATTTCTTTAGAGCTTTTGGTGGGGGGATATGATATCTAGCATTCCCATCTAATACAAATTGTTTGGATACAGTTGTATAGTTTGCGGTATTTTAATCGCATACAAATAATTTGCACACAGTTGTAGCATATCAAGTATTCCGATCTAACACTAATAATTATATGGTTTCACTAATTATGTCACTGCTATATAATTTCAATTAATTAATAATTTTTAGTAAATGATTTTAAACTCAAGTAATAATTCCTGAAACAGATAATTTACATGTATATTTTTCTTTTTTAAGTAGAGGAATGATATTGTCCATTGAATTACCATGACCAGTAAATCCTGCGAACGCTTACGCACGGCATACGACATTGGTCGCGCAATTACTATGACTAGTTAATTTGGCATCACTTGTGTGCCATATGAACTGCTGGCTCAGTTGTAGAGTTTCGGGTCTGCAATCTGTGGTCACTGATTCGATCTCCAGTGTTGGAGATCACGGTATACACTGCTGATGAGACCTAATAAGGTCGAAACAGCTGTCCTGTGTTTCCGTATGTCGTGTGTAAGCGTTCGCCGGAGTTTCTGGTCATAGTAATTCAATTCAAAAGATAATTCACAGTTATATAATATCAAGTGTGACTAATACAAATAATTTTCTTATAGATTTTTAATCCTAGATGGGACACTAACAATTGCCACCATTCAGGTTTTACACAGAACTAGGAGTAATGGCAATTAAGGTTGGTTGGCTGCTTGATCGTTGTGTTTTACGACATATCAACCCTTTTCGGATCATTTAATGCCAAATCAAGTCATTTTGATAAAAACATCGTTTTAGTTTGGTTTTATGGGGTATCAACCATTATAGGTTGTATAATGCCAAATCCATTTTTATACATATAAACAGTTCTATTTCAAACAATTAAATTTAGCATTAGTACAGTTTAAAGGTAAAAAACAGTTCCGTTTCAAACAATTATGTTTCGCAGAAGTACACAGTTCTGTTTGACCAATAAATAGAACCCTATCAGGTGCTACCAAGTGAATCTAGGAGTGATGGCAATAATGGGGTACTCTGCATTCTCTAAAGCTCCGGCATTACTGGAGCCTCACCATCAGATTGTTTAGTGTTTAGTGCCATATCGGGACACTCATTGAAGGCGTTTTACCCCTCTACAGAGACGCAGTCGGTGTTTTCTGTAGCTCCAGCCGACTGGGCCAGGCAATTAAGGAATAAGTCCATACTCTCCAGAGCTCAAGAACAGGAGTCTCACCAACAGAGGACATGATTTAGGACATGATTTCCATTTGTGAACTGTTAAGAACATGAAGTGTCAGTTGAAGACTTTCAGGGTTGCAAACAACTTCTTTATTGGTATGTGGATTTGGAAATAAAAATATTTTATTGGGGATAAAAGTTGATTTGTAATCAAATTGATATGATCTTTTGCTCGGTTAGCTGGAACTGCAGTTCACATGAGCAAGTTGTCTACTGCGAAGGAGATGGTTGAAAATAATTGTTAGAATTTGATTTGATGAATTCTATTTAAGAAATATATTTGGATGTTAAAATTCCGCTTATATTCTAAATTATACACATAAAACAGTATGTTAAAATATGAGCAAGTGTGATGTTTATCCGTCACAGATATATATATACGAGGTGCATACGATATGGGCATTTAAAATTGTCGTAGACTCTTGAAAATTCAGTATGTTTTTGCTATACATCTTATAAGATGACTGAACAATTTTTATGATTTCACATTCAAATGAACAGCTACAGCAGGAATTGGAATACACCCTGCTAAATCCTGATTGTCACAGCTGGGGAATTTCAAAAATGTAATCTGGACGTGAGGACACATTAGAAGAACGATTCGCAATAAATTGTGTTTTAAACTTGGAAAAAATGCCACAGAAACGCATAGAATGCTTCAGACTATTTTTGGAGCATCTTGCATGAATCTAATATCAGTTTTTTGAGTGACATAAGAGATTCGAGGAAAGCAGGGAGTCTGTGAGGGATGATGAAAGGTATGGGAGGAGTAAGGAACTCAACACACCAGAGTTGATTGGCTAAAGGGTTAGGGTTAAGGTTACTATGTTGAGGTTTTAAGGGAGTTCAGGAAGAGATTCCGTCGGAAGAGGCCAGCACTCTTCAAAACGAGTCAGTGGTATTTCCACCAGGACAATGCACCAGTCCACAACTCCATCCTTGTCACAGACTATTTGACCAAGATGGGCATCAACAAAGTTCCTCACCCAGCCTATAGTCGAAACCTTGCTCCTTGTGACTTTTAGTTATTCCCAAAGCTCAGAGGCTGTCGTTATGAGACATTTGAGGAGATGAAAGAGGCTGTGACGAAGGCCATTGACACGCTCACACAAGAAGACTTTCATGGGGCCTTCCAGAACTTCTTCAGATCTTATGGATAAAATAATTATTTTATCCATAAGATCTGAAGATGTCCTGTTATTTTTTTTTTTTTGATTTATATCAAAACCCATAACAAGATGGAAATTTATAATCCTAATGTGACCGGTTTTAGTTTTTTCTTAAAGAAATATATATATATGTGTGTGTGTGTGTGTGTGTGTGTCAGTGGCGACTCTAAATCATCAATTCCGTTTAAAAAATAGACCTTGTGTCACATCCTGTATGTTCGGAGAGGTGTATATATATAAGAGATGAAAGTATTACGAGAAAAGCAGTCCCAGATCTGACTTTTTGCTTCCTATCCGTAAAAATTAAAACCCTCTTCCATGGTCGACATTTAGTAATCGTTGATAATATACAACATGGTGTAATGAAACTTCTGAAAAGAATGGAAGTAGCCACCCCTTGACCTCATCAACACCAGAAATATGTGGCACCCAGTGAGAAGCGAAATCACTGATAATGCTTCACTCGACTAGCTTAAACCATGCGATGCCCCATGAAAGCAGTGTAAGTAAGATACTCTCAGCATCTTTTCCAGGTGTTGAAACAACGTCTTATTCGGTACGTAGCTTCTCAAGAGAAATAACTTAGAGGTGAAAAAAATTGATTTATAATAGTCGATTATATATTTTTTACATTGTTTTATTATTGGGGGCTCCAGTGATACGTTTTTATTTTTTGGTTTATGATACAAAATATATCAGGGTACAAAATTCATTTATACAGAAATAGCCGAGGAATATGTTTCTTAAAATTAAAAGTGCCTTTCCCAAAGATATAAAACAGTGTATCTTATTGTTTAAAAAATGAAGTGTTATTTGAAGTCTTCAAGATCTTTTTCTTGGGATGGGAAAAATTGATCACTTTTTGTGTTGGCTTCCAAAGGGATTTTTTTAAGTAGATAAAAGTTTACTGTGAAAATGCAATCGAACTGATGAAAGAAGATGGAAGTATTACATTGACAAGCCATTGAAATTAGTAGAACATTTCACATTCCTAGGTAGCAATATCTCATCTACAAAAAGGGATATCAATATATGTATAGGAAAGGCATGGACTGCTATTACTGTACATATGGAAATCTAATCTCTTTAATGAAATAAAACGAGAATTATTCCAAACGATATCAGTGTCAATACTACTGTATGGTTGTACTACTTACCCTTTAACGAATCAATTTGAGAAAAAGCTACATAGGAATTGTGCAAATACGATGCATGCTGTTTTATAGAAATCCTGGAAGCAACACCCAATAAAAAGGGAGCTGCACGGCTACTCACCTCCTGTTTAACAAACTGTATAAGTTAGACGAACAAGACAATCTGGACATTGTTGGTAAAGAAAGGGTGAATTCATTAGAGACATAATTATTAGGACTCCCACGCATGGACACACCAAAGTTGGTTGACCTGCAAAAAAATACAATCAGCCGCTTCCTGCGGCCACTGGATGCTGTATCGAGGAGCTACCAAAAGAGATGGCTGATAAAGAAGAATGCCAGTGAGTATTAAGAGTTTAAGAGTATTAAGAGTGCCTTCAGCACGAATTGAGGATGATGTCGAGGATAAAAATGCATTGAAAATGATTTTACTCTAAAAATGCATAAGAAATTATTTTACTATAGAAAAGTATTGGAAATTATTCTTACTAAAACAATGCAATTGGTATGACTTCAATATAAAAATACATTGGAAATCATTTTTCAATAAAAATTCAATGAAAACGATTTTTACACTAAAAATACTTTGAAAATGATTTTTACTATAAAAATGCAATGGAAAGGATTTTGCTATAAAAATGCATTAGAAATGATTTTACTATAAAAATGCATCGGAAATGATTTTTACAATAAAAATGCAATGGAAATGATTTTGCGATAAAAAAGCAAATGGAAATTATTATTGAAATGGAAATGATTTTTGTTATTTAAATTCAATGGCAATGATTTTTACTATAAAAATGCATTAGAAATGAGTTTTACAATAAAAATCCACTGGAAAAGGTTTTTGCCATAAAATTGCAATGGAAATAATTTTAATATAAAAATTCAATGGAAATTATTTTAGATTTGGTTTTATGTCTTATCAACCATTGTAAATTATTTAATATCAAATCTATCTTATACATATGAAATGTTAATTTCAAACTGATGACTTTTGTATAAGTTTAGTTCTATTGACCCATTGATAGAACCCTATCTGGTGCTACCACTCCGGGCCAGAGTGGACCTAGGAGCGATGACAATGAAGGGGTACTCCGCGTTCTCCAAAACTCCAGCCTCACTGGAACCTCGCCATCAGATTGTTTTGTGTTATATCTTGGACACTCGCTGGGGGAGTGTTACCCCTCTGCAAAGATGTAAGTCGGTGAATTCTACAGCCCCAGCCGATTTGGGAAAAAAGATAATTTGGAAAAACTGAATTGACATATTTCATCAAAATTCTAGAATAATCAGAATACAAAAGATGTTATTATTTAAAAAAGTCATTTTTTATTATTGTAATCATAATAATATCATATATACATGCTACTGGAAAAACATCTGAGCAGCCAACAAAACCTTCATCAGACCCTTGGGTTAGACATGGTTTTTACTGTAAGCCATTATTACCTCCTGTTCAGAGTGTTCCAGTAATATTTTACAATACCACCAGACTTTGTTGGTTTTTTGCCTCAGATTGGACCCGGGAGCGATATCAATGAAGGCGTACTCTATATTCCTCCAATTTTTTTTTTTTTTTTTGTAGCATCACTATCAGATTGTTTAGTGTCATATCCAGGATACTCACCGGATGAGTCTTACCCCTTCGCAGAGATGAAGTCGGTGTATTCTGCTGCCCCAGAAATTATTTTACTATAAAAACGCATTGAAAATGCCTTTTACAATAAAAAAGTATTCGAAATGATTTTTACTGTAAAAACGCAATTGAAATGTTGTTTATCATAAAAATGCATTGCCCCAAAATATTTTGAAAGACAGAAAAATTGGTTTCATAATATATTTTTTTTCAAAAATTCAAATTATTTTGGGCTGCAAAAATATATTTCTTCATGATGCGATATAGATGATACATATTGTATGTAAAGAAATAACTGAAGAATGTGTTTCGGAAGACGAAAATTGAGTTTCACAAAGGTATAAGATTGAAGTGTCATTGGAAGATTTCCAACACTGTTTATAGGAGCTAAACATATTTGATAAGTGGCTTTCCAAGGGAACCATTTGAAAGAAGATAAAAGTTTTTTTTATGAAATTGAATTAGAAATTAGTTTTACTCAGGGTTTAGCCTCAGGTCGGGTTATACTACAGTCGGCTCGGGCTACAGAATACACTGACTGCATATCTATAAAGCGGTAAGACCTCCCCAACGAGTGTCCTGTATATGACACAAAATAATCTGATGGTGAGTTTCCAGTAATGCAGGAGCTTTTGGGAATGCGGAGTACCCCTTTTATTGCCATCGTTCCCAGGTCTACTTTGGCCCAGAGCGGTAGCACCTGATAGGGCCCTATTTATGGGTAAAATAGAACTAAACTGAGTACTTATATTAAACTGAATTGTTTTTAATAAAACTGTTTTGACCTTTAAACTGTACTTATACTAAACTGAATTGTTTGAAATAGAACTGTTTGTACGTATAAAAGTGGATTTGGTATTAAATAACCTATAATCGCTGATAGACCATAAAACCAAACCAAATCAATCAAAAGTGGTACTTGATGCCTCCTTGTTTAATACTCAGCATTATATGGTACATATCAAGGGTAAAGTGAAACAATTCAGAGAAACGTGTAGCGCCCTCCCTTACACTTCGGTGTAGTACCTAATAAAAAGGTTGCCCTCGACTATATCACCAACTTCACTTACTTACTATCTATCTGTGAAATAGCGAATACAACCTTTAAAATTTTCTTGACTGAAATTGTTTTTCTCACTTTTCTTTTAAACAAAGATTTGGTCTTTTCTATTTTATAGCATCATATAATCAAAACATATATTATTAGGTAGTATTTACAACCAAACCCTACAAGAGTAAAACTCTGTAATCAAAAACACACATATAAAGCACTCTCTCTCTCTCTCTCTATATATATATATATATATATATATATATATATATATATGTACGTATGCCTGTGCGTGTACTGGTACTCTACATTTATTAACTCATACGCCCGGATGAAGGTCTAAAAACCGAAACATTTAATGTTGGCAAATAATTCAATGAATAAAATCATCCTCCGAAGACCTTGGGTTTTTTCGTTACTGAAAGTTATCTTTATATATATATATATATATATATATATATATCTTTTCTTGCAAAAGAAAACTTCATGAATTTTTAATATTTTGGATGAGCTAAGAAAACTCGTTAGTATCTTTAAGAAAATACGCTGACTATGCCCTAATCAGGGGAGTAAGACCTCCTCCAAAAATGGGTGTTCTAAGTATGATATTAAACTGCATCATTGGTGAGGTTCCAGTTCTGGAAATCTGGAGATGACTTTTCCATTATTCTCAGTTCCACTCTGATCCAGAATAGTAGTACGTGTTATGGGACAAATAGCTCAGTTTAAATATAATTCGTGTTGAATAAAAACGTGTCCAACAAAAACAACAACAATAACAAACTTAAAAAAGCAACTTCACAAAAAACTAAATATAAACGTAAAAAGAACACGATTCTCTAACTACAAGGCATAAAATAACCCAAGATTGGTTGATATGCCATTTAATATCAATCAATGAATCAATCTTTAAGAACAATATTAACAATCAATATAAGAGGGAATCACTCTTGTATTGTGGCAAAGATGCTAGTCCATAAATTCGCAGCGAACGAGTTCGAATTCTAGTCATGTTATTACATTCAATTTTGGAATAATACTTTTGGAAAAGGCATGAACTCCCTTATCCCACCAGCCATGGATTAAATAGTCATATTGCTGTTATCTATAGGGATGCCTTTGGCATAAAATTACCCACGAAGATTGAAATGCCATTAATAAAAAGCAGATTTAATATAATCTGCCAGAGGTTCTTGACTTTGGGATATTTTTACTGGTTGGTTGGTATGTCCATGAGTTGGAGTTCATAGGAGAATGTCACTTATAGTTTGTTTTTTTTTTTACTTCACCAGCAGTGCTCAGCGTATCTTTTTCGTCTTACGGACATGGTTTGTGAGATGGGAGATAAGTGGCAATACAGCAGCTGATTTCGAGGAGCTGCATCCAGAGTTTGTTCACGGCAGCAGCGTAACTGTGCAACTCCCAGAATATTGATTTCCTTCGGAACAAAAATGTCAAGATTTTATAATTTCTAGTTGAATATTATACAATGAAAATGGGTTGTTAGACTTTAAAAAACGAACAGCTGCCTCTTAAGGCCCTGTTAAAAAATGCATCCATGCCAAAAATAGTAAAGATTTATTTAAAAGAAACATGTCAAGCTGACAGCGCGGATTTTCTTGACTCACTCTTGCCATTCGTCCCCATCATCCATCACGTCCCGCAGGTCCGCCAAACTACCTTCTGTGTCGGTACAGAGCAGTTGAAGATAGGTTCTAGTTGGCCGTCCAACACTTGCACGTCCGTTTGAAGGGGTCCATCGGAGAACGGGGTCCATCGGAGAACGTCGCTCATGAGTCCGTCCTCACTTCTCGAGTAGTGTCTCGAATGTCTTGTTCGTCTTATTTGGATGATTTTAGAGATAGGAGGTAAATGGCCGTAAAGCAGCAGTTTCGTGAGATGTTGCTTCCAGGATTTGTTTCATATAGCGTGTAGCATTCTTGTGCAGTTACCGTCAAGCTTTTTTCTCTATACGTTTGTGTCAGCGTCAATGTGGTGCATCCTTACCGTAGTATTGACACTGCTTGGAATAAATTGCGTT
>CAUZXS010003109.1:65000-67500 GCA_963585895.1 Sepioteuthis lessoniana
TGTATGTGAATTGTCTGTATATGTGTGCCTTATATATATATATGTGTGTGTGTGTGTGTGTGTGTGTGAACGTGTGTGTGTGAGAGTGTGTGTGTGCGTGCGTATATGCGTAGATAGATTTTTTCAGTTATGTGTAACACACACACATATATATATATATATATATATATATATATATATATATATAAACACGCACACAAACACAAACACACACATGCAAATATATATATATATATGTAAAACGAATGCATACTTAGAAAATGTACTCGAACACACATGCATATATACACATACGTATACACACACATACATACACACACATATACATGTATATATATATATATATATATATATATATATGTATATATATATGCTACGCACATTATCTCCCTCTGTATATATTTATATATATATATATATAATTGCGAAATAATCCAGAGTTTAGGGACACCAGTGAATGAGATAGAAAGTGGGAAGGGAGAAGTAAGGTAAGAAGTAAAAATGTTTCCTTATTTATAGTTGAAAGATTTCGCTTATTAATGTTTATGGCAAGTAAGTAAAAATAAAGTTGACGATCTTAGTCGAGGGTGATCCGAACCTCCCTTTTCAATAGCTACTACACCGGGGTGTAGGGGAAAGCGCTACTCAATTCCCTGGATTGCTTCACTTTACCCTTGATCCTTACCTTATAATACTGATTGATAAACGTTTCTTGAGTCTTTGTTATGATTCGGCTTGGGATTAAAACCCGGTCTCCCATTAGGCTAATGGCCCGGTAAGTACTTTTCTTTTACTTCTTGAATTATTTTTTCTTTTTTATTCTTTTTTAATGTACATCTAAAATAATACATTAAAATATGTAATCCTCTAAAGGGGGAAAAGTTTAAAACATTTTCATGATTTTTAATATTTTTATTTTTGCCCTTCACAATTTTTTCGTTTATAATTTTCTAAAAGGCAGCAGCATTTTTATTCCAATCAAATTTTATTTTCAACAAATTTAATGATAAAAGAATTGAAGATTTCCTGTAGTTTAATCATTTTTTCTTAGAGTAATTTATTTTTTGTGTACATTCAAATTATTATTTTAACAAAGGCCACCCAATACTCGTGAGTGGTTTGAAATATTATAGAGATTCTATTTTTCAAAAATCTTTTTTAGAATTTGATAGAAATTTAAATTTAGTTCTTAATTGCAGTGATAAAAATGTATCCATTTAATTTATTTTCTTTTTCCCTCGATAAAAATGTAACAATAAAAAGAAGCTTGTAATTTGAAATTGTCTCCTTATTTTACGTGGAGAATTTCGCATATTAATTCAAAAGTATTTGTTTATTCTATTAATCCTTTTAAAAAAAGTTTTCGGTTACACCGATCAAGAATTGATATATTTTATTGTATTCTTTTTAAAAAAATCAGTTTTTGACTCAACGATAAACAATGCTTTCATTTAATTTTTTTTTTCTTTCGTAATCTCTAAAAATGTAATTTTATTGGTAGAGACAACTTGTCTCAAAATAGATGTAACTCATTAATATAAAATCATTTGTTACTGAGACAAGCGCAATGGTGTTCATTTGAAACATATCTTATAAAAAATGCATCCTTTCAGCTTGAGACATCAAATCAATGTTTTTTTTTTTAGTTTCTTGACTCAATAATAAATCATTATCATATAAACGGGTTGCATTTATTTTGAAACAGTTTTGAATGATTCTATCTTCAAATAAGTAGAGACGGAAATATTTTTCCTCTCTTGTCCAAGACATTGTGATCGAGGATTAATAATTTTTATAGTACACTATTTTCAAATCTGAAAGAAAAAAGAGCACAACATTATTATTAGTAGAGTTATAAGCAGTCACATGGGCCCTGTGTATTTTAAGACACCCTATACAATAAAAAAAAAGCTAAGAAATAAAAACATATCCTTACAATAAAAAGAAGCTAAAAAATAGTATATGTCCTTACAATAAGAAACTAAGTATTAATTATTTTTAAATTCATCTTAAAATTTCCTTTTTTAGTTTACATTTAAAATAGAATTTTCAAAACGATACTCCTTTGTTTAAAATATTTGAATGTTTTTTAGCTCATCAAAAAATGATTTTTTTTAAATTTTTAGTTCAAAGCAATAATTTTTGAGAAAGAATTAAATTCAAATTTTAACTATGGAATCTGTGTTTAAACATGGCAAGTTTTTACAAGAACTGAATAGCAACATGTGCTTTTTTTGTTTTTACTTAGGAAAAACTGTAAAGAGTTCTACGAATACATTGATTTTTATTTATTGGATTATATCGTTTTATCAGTAAATATCAAAAAACTAAACTTTTTACTTTTCCTAATTATAAACACATTCAAGTGTATGTGTGATACTAATGCTAAATGACATCTCGTTTCTGAGTTACAAGTCGACACGTACAAACCAAAACAGACGTGACTCTTATATTTATAGATGTAAATATATGTTGTGTCAATATATAAGATATATAAATA
>CAUZXS010003109.1:70000-92500 GCA_963585895.1 Sepioteuthis lessoniana
ACGAGTGTCCTGGATACGACAATAAACAATCTGTTGTCGAGGCTCCAGCAGTGCTGAAGCTTTGTGAAATTTGGAGTATCCCTCCATTGCCATCGCTCTAAGGTCCACTCTGGCTCGGAGTGGAAGCACCTGATAGGGCCCAATCTCTGGGTCAAATAAACCTAAATTGCCTATTTATGCCAAACTGAACGACTTGAAATAGAAGTATTTTGACATATAAACTGCGTATTTATGCTAAACTGAATTGTTTGAAATATTACTGTTTCAACATTTAACTGTTTGTAGACAAAAACTATACTTATACTAAACTGAATTGTTTGAAATAGAACTGCTTGACTAAACTGTTTGAAATAGAACTGATTATTTGTAAAAAAAAAAAAAAAGAATTAGGCATCAAATTGCCACCGAAGGTTGATATGCCATAAAACTCAAAAAGCCAAACAAACAACCACCATCATCAAGACATACTTACAGCAAAGATTACTCTAGCTTTTGCCCTTTCTTGTACGTCATTCTTGGTTGGTCCTTTAGATGTTATCTAGTGTCCGCACAAAGCTAGTGAATGTAAGTTTTTTCTTGGTCGGCTGACACTTGTGTGTCTATGTGTTGGAGTCCATAGGCGAACGTTGCTTATAAGTTCGTCCTTACTTCCCCAACAATGCACTGCATGTCTTATCCCTTTAACAGAGATATTTTGTTTGATGGGAGGTAAGTAGCCATAAAGCTGCTGTTTTGTATAATGCTGCTTCCAAAATATTTTCAAATCATCACGCAGCATCCTTGAGTAGTTCCTATCTAGATTTTCTCCATACGTTTCGTTTGTGTCAAAGTAGGGCAACCATACATTTGTACTGACACGGTTACAGCTTGGAAGAATAACCGTTTTCTTTTTTCATCAGAGTTATCAGATATCCATAGTGCTGTTAAGCTGGTAATTGTAGTTCATGCTTCTTGACATCGTCTTCAGTAGATAAGATATTGCTACCAAGAGGTATGAATTGGACTACTAATTTCAGAGACTTGTTATTTAATCAGGATATAGCACAGTCTTAATTAAAACTAACAAACTTCACATAGAGACCAATGCCTCTTGCTAGCCGCTCCAGGTTAAGTGTAACCAAATTCATTCATTCAGATGTATATAATATTTGTAAAAACTAAATTTTCCGAAATCACTAAATCCACTGTGGTGAATAGTATCGTGGTACTTGATGAGTTGACATGTTGTGCATTGCTTCACTTCGGGTGTGATTGAAAAACCACGCTGATGGACGCGAATCGGAATCTAATTTGGAAACTTATGCTTTATGAGTTTGAACGGGGTCATAACTTCTTGGAAGCAACCAAAAAAGGTGAAGGGGTAGTTGATCAGAATACAGTAACCAGATGGTTCAAGATATTTCGCTCGCTTTCCAAGAACTTCGGCGATTATACAAAGTCAGGTTGGCCAAAACCTTTGATTCCGGGGCCGTGGTCCAAGTCATATAGTCAACTGAAACGAGCAGCACCTGAAGAGTATCAGGCAAGCTCTGCATCTCCACAGATCAACGTGCTTCGTCATCTTCACCTCAGCAAATCCAGTGAGTAACAGTCAGAGAGTATCAGGAGACCTCTGCATCTCACAATCAAGGGTGGCTCGTCACCTTCACAACCTTCGGAACAGCTGAATCGTGGTTTATATTACCAGAGTATTGCAAAACTTTTGAATCACCCTAGTATTATTACTCTTTAATGCTTGAAAAACACTAGTTTATGGTTTTGTTTTGTTTATGGCACGTCATCCATTGTAGGTTATTTAATGCCAAATCCATTTTTATACATTAAACCGTTCTATTTCAAGCGATTCAGTTTAGCATAAGTACCCAGTTTATTTCTATTTAACCCATAGATAGAACCCTTTCAGGTACTACCACTCCGGACCAGATTTGACCTAAGACCGATAGCAATAAAGGGGTACTCCGCATTCCCCAAAGCTCAAGTATTACTGGAGCCTCACCATCAGATTGTTTCGTATCATTTACAGGACACTCATTGGGGGAGTCTTACCCCTCTGCAGAGATGCAGTCGGTGTATTCTACAGGTCCAATGAGTTTATGGTAAATATAGTTTGCAATAGATTTAACTTTTTTTTTATCAAAATAACCTGACTTCATTTCGAAGGTATCAATCATTTTATTGTACGTATTTAAGTTTTGCTTTCTTTTATCTACATAACAATATTACATGTCTTTGGCATTATATTAAGAAAACTACATCAATTAAACTAAATATAAATTTATAAAGGATTTTGCTAGCTATTATAATCATGGCATTATAGAAATTATCGCAATAAATTTATATTATTTATGTATACACTACCTGTCAAAAGTATTTAGCCACCCTCAAATATTCTTATCTCTCATCCTAAAAGTTTTAGTTTTAAGAAACATGTAAAGTACAACAATGGTTTTATTTATTATAATTATTATTGTCCGCTGTCACTGCCTCACGTATTCTGAAGGAAGGCTGAATATAATTCTGCCCAGTTTTCTTGCAAGAGTTGCTAGAGGTGAGTCACACTTGTAGGTTGTTTAGACCTGACTTATCGATCAAGTTCATCCCACATCAGTTCAATGGGATCTAAGACCACTGATCGCATCAGCCAAGACATCAGTTGAAGGACGTTCCTCTTTGCTGTTAATGAACCTCTGGCAGAGTTTATTGATATGCTTTGGGTCATTATTTTACATGAGTACAATTCCTTGAGCCGCAAGCCACGTTCCAAGAGGGATCGCGTAATGCTGCAGAATTCTGTGATAGACGATCTGATTCAATTTGCTTTTCACTTTGTTCAATTCTCGGACTTTACAATTGGTAAAAGTCCCCACTCATTAACAACTCTACATTGCACAGAGGCCTTCCTATTGGATCCAAAGATTTCGAACTTTGATTCGTCAGTCCAAAGGACTGCTCTATTGTCCAGTGTTTGTGCGCCTTGGCCCACTGGAGCTTTTTGATAATCAAGTGTTGTTTCTTGACAGCAATTCTACCATACGGGCCAGCTTCACATAGTCTTCTCCTCACGGTGGATGTCGACATATTTTTTTCACAAATTTGGTTTAGTTGTACCGTGATGTTTGGAGCAGTCAACCTTTTGTCACATTGATGAAATTGTCCTCTGCATAGGTAAAACAGCTAGTATCCAACAAACAGTCATTCAACACAATATAGTCTAATGCGAGTTCAAGTGGTGGTATAATGTAACTTTTGGAGGAAGTTTTATTCATGCTTAGTATTAAAGAAGAAAAATGCCTTCAAATTTATTTTTCAAAAGATATCTGCTTATATTAAGGTCAAAATTACTGAAGATGACTTGTATTTAGTATAATAAATAAAAACATTGTGATGCTTAACATGTTTCATTAAAAATAACACTTTCAGTATGAGAAAACGTTTAATGAGGATGGTCAAAGACTTCTGACGGGCCCAAACATAATGGTAATGAAGAGCTACCTCACAGTGTTCAAATCTCCAAGGCTTGAGCCCCACCATCGGATGCAGTTTAGTGTCATACTCCTATTTTTGTAAGAGGTCTTACGCTTCAGCAGATTATAGTCAGCATATTCTACGCCCCACCGACTGGTCAATCTAATAATTTGAGAATTGTCCCCACTCGTCTTGACAACGTCGTACCAAAAGTCGGTCTCTCACAGAAAAAACGGATGGCTGAAGATCCATTTTCAGAGATGAGGTCAAGATAATAGAAAGAAACCATTGTAACTTAGTTTTGTGTTAAATTGTAAAATTCAATACAGAATCCAAAATTTCTTCCTAATCTATAAGCTTAGTCTGGCAAAAACGGCACCTCATAGCTAGATTCTTATCAGTGCTACACACTTAAAATTCAATCCGTTGGGCATTGTGAGGATTTTTATTGTTGCCCAACAATCTATAGAATATAAAGAATATAAAGAAAAGCATAATAAAACAGGGCCTTACATTCATTCAATAATGATGATGATAATAATAATAATAGATCAAACCCAATATGTAGATTGTGTGAACGAAAAACTAAATCATTCGACCACTCAATGACCACTCAAAGAAAGAGAGAAAAAAAGGAATAAAGAGAAAATAAAGCCTCATGAAATTTTCAGATCTCCGAGTTAACTTGTCGGGTAATTCCCCTTAATGTCGTCTATGAGACCAAAATAAGGTTTATTTAGCGCTGTGCATTCTCGTTAGATTCTTATAGTTTGGGGATTTTTACTGAGGTATTGTTTCATCTTGATGTTGTCCGATGAAATTTTTGGGCCTCAAAGTTAATGTGCTGAGTAATTCCTTTTAATGGCATCTATCAGACCAATAGGGGGTTTATTTAGCGTTGTTTTTTCTCTCTCCAAGTAAAGGGGGCACACATGACGTAATAGTCATAGTCGCTGGAAATGATCTCAGCCTGCCAAGTTCGATCCCATCTATTCTACTACTAGCCATGAGTAAATAATAGGGCAGAGTTGGCTGTTTAGCCTTGATACAGCAAACATTAAGCAGATACAGCTTTATTCTGAAAACTCTCTCAACTGTAAATTAGTAAAATATTATCAAATCGAATACATAATAGTACGAACAAAAAACTTAATCAATTGACCACTTAGTATCCAGTTGCCAAATCTTAACACTTATAGAATATTAAGAATATAAAAAAAGACATGATAAAATTGTACATTGCATTCATTCAATAATAATAATAATAATAATAATAATAATAAGAAGAAGAAGAAGAAGAAGAAGAAGAAGAAGAATTTCGATGGTCTCGAGTTGAAAATCGAAGGACGAATCGAAACCATGCAAACTATAGCATACCGGTCGGCCAGAATACTGAGAAGAGTCATGTTGAGCTGAGGAGACTTGCCATTGCTTAGGCTCCTGTGAAAAACTGTCAGCTGTATCAGGTGTGAAAAAAATCGCATTATATTGATGATAATAATAATAATAATAATAATAATAATAATAATAATAATAATAATAATACCAACAACTTTCTGCCCTAGTATACTCTTCCAAAGAAGGCGAAAAGAAAGATAAGTACCGGAACCTTGCAAAGGAATTACAAATCTATGGAACATGAAAGTTGCGGTGACACCAACTATAAACTACGGCTTTATCAAGATCAGCCAGAATACTGTGAAGACTCCTGGAGACTTGAGGAGAATTGCTGTCACTCAGACTCTGGCGAAAAACCATCAGCTGACGCTAGTGTGAAAGACTCTTAAAAGAGGAAAATGAAAGCGAAAATTTGAATGAGTACCTGAACCTTGCAAGGGAATTGAAAATACTGTAGAACATGAAAGTGACGATTATCATAATTGTAATTGGTGTTCTTAGAACAGTCACTAAAGGGTTGATACAGGGACTGGAGGACTTGGAAGTCTGAGGACGAATGGAGGCAATACAAACTAAAGCTTTTTTAAGATCTGAAAGAATACTGAAAAGAGTCCTGGAGACTTGAGGAGACTTGCTGTCAATCAAACTCCAGTTATAAACCATCAGCTAACGCTGGTTTGAAAACTCTAATAATAATAATAATAATAATAATAATAATAATAAGAAGAAGAAGAAGAAGAAGAAGAAGAAGAAGAAGAAGAAGAAGAAGAGGAAGCAATTGACCACTTTTTGTCCATTTACCCAATACTAAAACTAAAAGAATATAAAGAAAGGCATGTTCAAATACAATATTACCTTCAGTGGAAAGTAGGTTAATACTGTAGATTTGGAAAAATGGTTGAAACACCAACCAGAACCAATGACAGAAGCCTACAGAGCAATTTTTTCCAGGACTTAGCTATCCAAACTGATAGAAAAATAAAGAGAAATACACCAAATATCGTGGTTAAGGATTATAAAAGAAAAACATGCCTTCTAATCTATGCCTACATATAATAACGCAAAGAGGGCACATCGATAGGTGTATTGGTCAGCAAGCTAGACTAGCAATCCTTCACGAGTGAGTCCGAGTCTCATTGAATGGCCCATTCATACGGCCTTGTGCTTTATCTAAAAAAACATCAGTAAAAAAATGTAAGTAAATACCTAGAAAGAGAAATTGAAAAAAGTGGCTTCTTGAAATTACCACCGTAACAGGAATAGTGCGAGCCCTGGCTATGATCAAGAAAGGGACAGACAAATACGTTTATAAGAGAGCTGGCAGTCCCAGCCTTTAAGAAATAGAAAAAGAAGGCAATTTGTGGAACTGCTTATGTCTTTAAGAGAGTACAGTTAACGTGGCTCTAAAACACCACCAAAAAGTGGGAGTTAAAAATATAAATACATATATGCTGAGCAGGTTCGCAAAATGCAACTTTTTTTATAACATGTAGGTTGGGACTACTGGGTATCTTGTTTATGTCTTTGGCGGTCCCTTTCTTGATCATACCCACGGCTCTCACCGTTTCTTAGGAGAGTAGTATCAACGTGACTGAAAAATATCCCCCAAAACTGGTTTCATGCGTTTCTATCCAACACTAATAATTTTCAAGTAACAAGTACTTCCACTTGGGTCAGAGTGGATCTGGGAGTAATGGCAATCATCAAATCTCAAGAATTATAGCCTCACCATCAGATGTACTCCACAAAAATTGAATAGTTATTCTATAAATGACATTCTTTCTTTTGGGTGAGAACAAGTAATAATTGTTTACTAAAAATTATTATCAGTTATTTAAAACCATGTAACTGTGTGTAAACAAATGACTATTATCAAATAGAAATAATTACTTGAAACCCTACATTTTAATAGGAATACTTAAAAAATATATTACTATGGGCAAATCATTTTTATAAGATGAGATCATAGCAAGAAGCCATAATTAAAAAAAAAGTAAATATAGATATTTACAATTCCCTAACCTCTTGGCATAGAATTACCCGAGATGTGTTGATATGCCATTCGAATCAATCAAACTGGGACCACAATTTTAGTTTTAAAATGAAAATAGTGGTCCCTGTTTTCAGCCCGCGATATTTCGAGGAACGTACTGAATACATGTGACGAAATTTACTCTTCCGAAAAGGAAAGAAAAAACCTTCGCAGAATAAGCGTCTTAGTCGTCAACTAGCTCGTGTTACTCAGGCAACCATGAACGATGGCTAAGATTCAGCAAAGCAAAGGTCACTGACCGGCCTTGCTGATACTTAAGTCGAAATAATTATTAATAGCGCCCACTCATAAATAGATGCAAGCAGTTTTGAAAACTGAGAACTGGGAAATTGTTACTCGGGCCACCTCAGGTCACCTCTGGTTATCTCGGATCCGGTGGGCCCAGAACTGATTCATCTTAAAAGGACACGTTCTCTTTATTATTCTTTAAATGTCCAAACCTCTGTACTGCTGAAGCTCTCTTATTTTTTGCCTGGTTTCAAGCGGACATACCGGGATTTTTTCATAATCATCGCCAGAAGGTCCACCCGTCTGTACAGATGAGGAACTGTCCTTTGGGCCAAATTTCAACTAAACTTTAGGAATTTTTATAGGCTTGCCTAGAAAAGTTTTAAACACAATTTAGAGATCTAGCTCACTCTTGTTTTCAAACAGGTTTTCTCTCTCTCTCTCTCTCTCTCTCTCTCTCTCTCTCTCTCTCTCTCTCTTATTGTCCTTCTCTTTGTAAATAATTGATTTGATTTCTTTGTTAATAATATATCAACCTTTGGGGGTTATTTAATGCTACAGAAAAATTGTTGTGGTGCTATTTAGCTCAAAGCTGAGGGAATAAGAGGGTTTAGGCCTTTCCCATTTGAATTGGTCCGTAATTGAACTTAATAGGGCAAAAAGGGTTCGAACTCGCTTAGTAAGAAGTAGCTGTTTAGAACGATAGCCACTACCCACGGGGACAAACTGCTTCCTTTTGGCATGTAACTGATACTGAAGTCATTTTTAGGGGAAAAAAAGAGTCGAGTGGAAATTTTTTGGTCGGGTTTTATGGCATATCAACACTTACGGGGTATTTAATGCCAAATCCTATATATATATTTTAAGAACTTATAGATTTTAGTAAATCTGACAAGATGATAAAAATAAGTGTAAAAGTGGATAAACCAACACTGACAAAGGATTCAGTAATTTTGATATTTCGTTGCTAATAAAAAAAGATCTTCTTCAGAATAAAAATGGGTTTTTCTAAAGTTCAGCGCTTGAGGAAATAGATAAAATAATGATAAAGATAAAAAAGGGGGGAAGGGTCTAAAGAAAAGAGACAGAAAAGGAATGAGAGAGAGAGAAATAGATATAGGTTAAAGTGATGGTGGTAAGGGGCTATTTGTTTTGTGCATATGACACTAAACAATCTGATGGTGAGGTTCCAGTAATGCTGGAACTTTGGGGAATGCGGAATGCTCCTTCATTGCCATCACTCCCAGGTCCAGCCTGGCCCGGAGTGGTAGCACTTGATAGGGTCCTATCCATGGCTCAAATAGAAATTAACTGGGTAATTATAATAAACTGAATTGTTTGAAATGGAACTGTTTTTGACATTGAAACTGTGTACTTATCCTAAACTGAATTGTTTGAAATAGAACTCTTTTTATGTATAAGAATGGATTTGGCATTAAATGACCTACAATAGTTGATACGCCTTAAACAAAACCCAACAAAACCAAACTACAAGAAAAACAGTAGTGGTTCTATTTTACCCCTAGCTGGGGGATAAGAGGTTTCATGCCTTTCTCAAGGGTGTCAGTCCGAAAATAACAGTAAAAGAGGCACTGGTTTTCGAACTCGCTTACTACGATCTCTGTGCCCAGAACTACACAACGGGGACCACTTCGTTACACGATTCTGAAAAGGTATATGCATTAAACCGATTTTAATAGAAAGTACTTTATAAATATCAGTGATCTTTCTTCTTCTTGTCTGATTATTCAAATGAAATAAAATATCTTAACTGGACTGGCAATTGCTTTATTCTATATTTTTGACAATAATGCCCCTCCCACAAATTATTGCAACAATGTGCACATGTTTTAATATTTCAAATTTATAAATTTCAAATAGAAATAAACTAAATTAGTTTTTATTTTATTAAATTACATATTGATTAAATTACACTCCTGTAAGCTCAGTCGAGTCGATTGGCGAAGGGTGCTCAAGAATATGCCAACTGCATCTCTGCAGAGGTTAAAGACCCACCACCACCACCGAGTGCCCTTGATAAACTAAACTTCATCTGATGGTGAGATAACAGTTTTGGAGCGTTGAGGAATGTGGAGTACCCCATCATTACTCCCAGGTTCACTCTGATTCGGAGTGGTAGTACCTGTTAGGGTCCCATATATGAGTCAAATAGAACTATTCAATCATTTACTATACTGGAAACCACATATATATATATATATATATATATATATATAATTTATAACCTTAATGTGACCAATTGTGTTTTTTTTAAGATATATATATATATATATATATATATATATACGTTTTTAGGTCTATTCAGGATTTCGCATTAAATAACCATTAAGAGTTGATATGCCATCAAACAAATAACCTAATCTATATAGCAGCCCATACTGGTACTTTATCCCTCCTTGCTTAGTACTCAGCATTTGAAGGTTTGGATCAAGTGTAAGTGGAGTGATCCAGAGAAAGGAGAAGCACCCACCTCGGTGTTGTAGCTATTTAAAAGGGTGGCTTCGGGTTGCTCTCGACTACGGTCGGCCAACTTTACTTGACTTATATACCTCTAATTAAATTATTTTGTAATTGTTTTGATTAAATCAACTTTAGTTACTATTTCACCTCTCAACCTTTGTCATTGAATAAAAATGCATAATGTCCTATAATGGAAGAGTCTGTGCTAATTCTTGGTATTTTTGATCGGCAATTATTGGCGTAACACACAATTGCGAATTCACCTAGCCAAGCTCCACGTAATTTTATTTGTTTTCTTAATAGAAAATTATTCTCATCGATCAGGACATTTAAAGATATTCGACAATACATATTCACAGCATATTAAAAGAAAAAAATTATAGATGCTTCGACCAGTTGGAAACTCGACGGAATGACAATGTTGTATAGCAAGGAGGCTATGTTGAAGATATTCAACGCTTAATCCGTTCATTATTTCCTGAGAAAATAAAGCTGAAGTCTCGATATTTTCTCAACAAAACTCTTATTTTGAAGAAAATTAACCTTTGCCCAGTTGGCTGAGGCTGTAAAATACAACGACTGCATTTCGGCAGAGGGGTAGGACCCTATCACCGAATGTCCGGTATATGACACAAAACCATTTGATGATGAGGCTCCAATTTTGGAGCATTGGGAAATGTAGAATACACTTTCATTACCATTACTCCCAGGTCCACTCTGTCCTCGAGTGATCGTATGTTATAGGGCCTCGTCAATGGGTAAAGTAGAACTGTTAGACTATGTAACTGTGTGCAAACAAATAATTGATGTTAAGCTGAATTGTTAGTGTTACATAGTAATACTTGAAACCATTTTAACTGTGTGCAACCAAATGAGTAATATTGAATAGCAATATTTGAAACCATTTTATTAAGTACAAATAATTTTTTTGTGTAGAATACTAGAAACCTTCTAATTGTTAACAAATGTATAATTATTGGTATTATATTGCAATGCTTGGAACTCTTTGACTGTGTGCAAAGGAATTACCAAAAAACTATTCGTTACAAATCATATTTCTCTAACAATTTGAATGTTCGCAAACAAATGACTGATGTTAGATTAAATTTTTAGCTTTACAGAGTAAAGTTGGTGACCTTAGTGGAGGGTGACCCGAAACCTCCTTTTTCAATAGCTACTACACTGAGGTGTAGGAGAGGACTCCATTCCCTAGATTACGCCATTATCCCCTTGATACGCACCTTATAATACTGAGTGTTAAACAAGGAGGTATCAAGTACCAGTATTGGCTGATATATAGATTAGGAGGTATCAAGTACTATTTTTTAGTCTTTGGTAGGACTCGACCTGGGATTGAACCCTGGTCTCTCGGACCATACTTGGCACAATTTAACTAAGTGCAAAAAATGATTAATAATTCAGAGAAATATTTCTGTTAGATAAAATCCTTGAAAATATTTGACAGCAAAAAAATGTGATCGGGTTCGTTTAAAAATATCAGAAACAAAATGAGTTAATAAATCATATACAAGGAATGATTCGAAATCTTTTTCGATAAACAAACGGAACATAAATTCTACACAATATTTCTAATAAGTCAAATGACGTAATTTAAAACAACAAACGCTAATTCATTTATCAAACGGCCAACTTTTTTCTTGTCAAAAACGGCCAACTTTTTCTTGTTATACAAATTTTCCCAAGGTTTTTATATTTTACACTTCTTACACATCCATCGTTGATTTAACATCCCTAATATCATCCCTCATAGGCCTGGTGATGGTTCATTTGAACCGAAATGCTATAATGTCGACTTTGTTTCTCAATAAACCTCTCCTTCTATTTGAATTAGCTTGTTATCAATTTTTCTTTACAAATTGTCGGATTACAACCCATTATTTACTTCCCTATCAAATATATATGTATAAACAGGATTTAGCATTAAATAACCCACAAGAGTTGATATTCTATAAAACCAACAAACCAACAAACCAACCAAATTTAACGTTTCATTCATTGTTCCTTTCAGTCACGGTGAATACAGCATCAAACTCGATTCTTTTTCAACACACCATTTATTTGAATAGAAAATGGAAAAATTGTGAATTGAGTTTGGTTTAATCAAAACAATTACGGAATAATTTACTTACAAATATGTGATTAACACAAAGTAATTTAATAAAAAAACAAATTTAATTTATTCTCAATCAGTGTAATTTAATCAAGAATCTTTTATTTGGAAATAAATGTCATCATCATCATTTCGCGCAGCTATCACGGATCTCCCTGACCCTCACTCACCACCTGTCTCTACCATCCATCGCTCCCTGGAGGTCTTGTTTCGGCAGAGCTATTGTATATAGGTTCTTGCTGGTCGTCCTATCTTTGCTCGTCCACGTGAAGGGGTTCATAGGAGTTATTAACTTACAAGTTCGTCCTTTCTTTTCCAGCAGTGTCCTGCATGTCTGGTTCGTTTAACTTTGATGGTTTGGTAGGTGGCAGTACAGATGCTGTTTTGTAGGGTGTTGCCTCCAGGAATTGTTCAATACAGCTTGCAGCATTCTTGTGTAATTGTCGTCAAGCTTTTTCTCCGTATGTTTAGTTAGCGTCCACGTGGTGCATCTATATAGCAGTACCAACACTACCATTGCTTAGAAAAAACTGCGTTTTATTTTAGTTGCGTGTTGATGTCGTTCTCGGTTGATGAGATGCTGCTTCCGATGTAGGTGAACTTGTCCACTAGTTTCAGAGGACCACACTTTAGTGTGGAGATGTCGCTTCTTTGATTTAGCACATGTATTCTGTTTTCTCTGCGTTGACATGAAGGCCTATGCCAGCAGTTGCTCGTTCCAGACTATGTAGCAGGGATTCGGCTTGGGCGGGAGAATTTGCTTGAAGCGCTATGTTATCGGCGTAGTCTACGTCCATAATAGTTTGTGTGCGGTATCTTCTGCTTCTTTCGTTTGCCAGCTTGAAACCGTTTTCTTTCATTAAATCTATAGACGTTCTAAGCATGTAGTCTAGGCAGATAATAGACAGGTGTCGGTCTAATGTATCTCCTTGCTGAACATCTGCTATAATGTTGAAGCAGTCTGTGTCTCCATCCGGTGAACGGACTTTTACTTTCGTGTTTTTATATTGCATCATTATGGCTGCAAAGGTTTCTTTGGGGGAGGTCGTAGGCTAGAAGGATTTGTTCCATCTTCCCACTGTGTATATTGTCAAATCCCTTGGAGAAGTCGACGAATAATAGTGTTGCTTCAAGGTTTTTAGCATGAACAACTAGAATTTGACGTAGAGTCAAAATTTGTGATGTCGTGGATCGATTTCTCCGAAAGCCATTTTCTTTCCTCCTAAGTTTTGACAAACAAGGAGGGAGATCTAGGCATATAAGTATGAGTTAATCTGTAGAAAATGATTTCGTGAGCCAAATAAATGGGAGTTTTTCCTTTTTTTTTTGGCTTCGAATAAGGGTATAAGGTAAGAGTTAAAGACTGACTGAATAGTTAAAGTAAGGGCTTATGTCATGTTAGTTTGGAAGTATTAGATTTGGGGTGGGATATGTGTAAGTCATGTAAAGTGTAAATCATGGACGTGGACGAGTATTAAAAATACCATCTTACATCGGTACCGAATCCGGAAGTAGTCAGCCGAAACCGGATGAGGTAAAGACGGTATTATATAGTAGAGGAGTGTGAAATGCCCTGCTTTTTCATTGGCTGTCACTGAAGGACAGATATCTATAAGAACGGCCGAAGTCCGGCCTTATTATTTTTTTTTTTTTTTTTGCTTTGGTGGAGGCAATTACCTACAAACTCTTAACTGTCAGTTAAGAGTTTGTAGGTATTTTTAAAAATGTTAGAGGTAATTTGTTTCCACATAGTTAAGTGTTGCTATTGTTTGCACACAGTTAAATAGTTGCAAGTATTGCTATTTAAATTTTTTTTATTGACCAAAATCATTTTTTAGCACATTGGGAAGTAGTTTCCTGTATTGTCATTTAACACTAATAATTTTATTCAACACTATTTGATTCTTTTCAAATGGTTCCAAGTATTGCTATTTAATATCATTAATTCAGTTTATGCACACAGTTAAACAGTATTCCATACAAGTAGTTTTATTTGCACACGGTTAAATGGTTCCAAGTATACCAATAATTCTAGATCTGTTTGACCCTTAAATGGGATCATATCCTGTACTACCACTCCGAGTCAGAGTTGGCCAGGGAGAAATGGCAATGAAAGGATCTTACCCCTCTGCAGAGATGCAGTCGGTGCTTTCTATAGCCTCCCCGCCCAGCTGAGAGGGCTATTTTATCCGAAGTTGTAGAAACTATTATGGTCACATCTATGGGTCAAATAGATCTTTTTGTGTTTGGTTTGGTTTTATGGCATATCAACCATATTTCAAAACTTATTTTGTAGATAACAAAACAAGCCTAACCTCATTTTTTGCGCACATTTAAATTATTTCACTTAATTTCAAATATTCAGTTTAGCGTAATTACACAGTTTTTTGTTTACAAACAGTTAGAAATAAAAACAGTTCTATTTCAAACAATTCAATTTAGCATAAGTATAGTTTAAATGATCAAATAATTCTATTTTCAAATAACTCAGTTTAGCATGTCAACAAAGTTAAGTGTCATATCAGGAAATTCGTTGAGGAGGGGGTCTTACCCTCCACCAGCAGAGATGCAGTCGTTACATTCTATAGACCTGCACCCACCCAACTGACTGGGCTATTTTATCCGGAGTTATTGAAACTATTATGGTCACATGTATGGGTCAAATAGATCTTTTTGTTTTTGGTTTGGTATCACCAACAATTCAATTAAACATCAGTTATTTGTTTACACACAGTTAAATCTAAAAACAGTTCTGTTTCAACTATTTCATTTCATTCAGTTGGGCATAAGAACACGGTTTTTGTTTTCACTATGTTATATTTGGAAACATTTCATTTTCAAACAAGTCAGTTTGGTATAATTACAGAGCTTAAAAGCTAAATCAGGTGCTACCACTCCGGGTCAGAGTGGACCAGTAAGTGATGGCAATGAAGGGGTCATGCGTATTCCCTAAGGCTCCAACATTACTGGAGCCTCATCATCAGACTGTTTAGTTTCATATCCAGGACACTCGTTGGGAAAGTCTTACCACTCTGCAGTGATGTAGTCGGTATATTCTATTTCGGTGTGGTCACCAGTTTTTGCAAACTCCAATCAAAAATAGATCTCTCCCAGAAAAATCAAAGACTAAAGAGTACATCTATAGCGTCTTTAAATGATCATATTTTGATTGATCAAAAGACAGTAAAAAAATATATTAATTCTGAAATAAAAGTTTATTCTAAAATTGGACAGTTTTTTCCAAATAACGTATGGCTAAGTCGGCTGTAGCTGCAGAATAAACTGTCAGCATCTCTTCAGAGGGTTAAGACTCTCCCAGCGAGTGTCCTTGCTATGACAATAAACAATCTGATCGTGAGGCTCCAGTAATGCTTTGGGAAATACGGAGTACTCCTTTATTGCCATCGCTCTCTGGTCATCTCTGGTCCAGAGTGATAGCATCTGATAGAGTCCTATCTTTAGGTCAAACAGAACTAAACAGTGTACTTATGTTAAATAAAATAGTTTGAGAGAGAACAGCTTGAAATTTGAACTGCGTACTTTTGCTAAACTGAATTGTTTGAAATAGAATTGTTTATATGTATAAAATGAATTTGACATTTAATAACCTACAATGGTTGATATGTCTTAAAACCAAACTAAAGCAAACAATAATTATACATATTTAAATCATTTAAAGTAAGGTCTAGTTTGTTTAATGGCATATCAACCTTTGTAGGTTATTTAATGCCAAAGCCACCCTTCTAAAAAATAGTAGTGGAAATATTTAACGCATAGTTGGAAGGAAAAGAGGGTTTACACCTTGCACAAGCGTATTTGTCCGAAAGTGAACCTACTTACACGACTGAAGTTCGAACTCACTTACTACGATTCCGTAGTTCACCGTTTTTACTATATCACCACCAGGACAACCCATAACTTAAAATGACTTTTTAGATTTGTTAACTTATATAATATATTAACCCTTGTAGATTATTTTATGGCAAATACTCTTATATATATATATATATATATATATATATATATATATATATATATATATATATATATGTATGTGTGTGTGTGTGTGTGTGTGTATACTTAGGCAGCTGTCGTTCATTTAATCATGTTTCATTAAATAATAAAGACAAATTTTTCTGTATAATTTATTTATGATCCTTTTAAGTTTTCTGATAAGTGTCTTAGTTTCAGGTTGAAATTGGTAGATGAATTGTCCCAAGTGATTTCGGACCTTTCATAGGCCATCATCAGGGGTTGCTTGCTTGTGTAAGGTGTGTTTGTTTTTTTAAAATAGCGGTGAAAGTTTTTGAAAATTTATACCAGTGCATAAATATGGAAACGCAGAGTTGGATAAAACAGGGTAACTGATGTATTTTCTTATGGAAAATGATACATCCTTATATATATATATATATATATGATTTGTAAAAGCATATTTTGTAGATAACATATCTAAACAAGCCAGAGCTCATTTGTTGGCACACAACTAAATGGTTTCAAGTATTTCCATTTCACAGTGATGCTTCCTTTAACTGTTAATCATTTGTTTGCACATAGTTAAATGAGTTCAAGTACTTCAAGCTAACACTAATAATCCTATTTACAATTAATTATTTGATTTCATACAGTTAAATGGTTTCAAGTATTTAAAACGAATAATTTTATTTTGAATGAATTATTTGTTACAGACAGTTTAAGGGTTTTAAGGATCGTTATTTAACTGAAATAGTTCTGTTAAGTTCTAATCATTTATACGCACACAGTTGAATAGCTTCATTAGGTACTACTTAACAATTCAATTTAACATCAGTCAAGTGTTTGCACACAGTTAAATGGTTAAACAGTTCTTTTTTACGCATAGATGGGACACTAAGAGGTACTAACACTCTGGTTCTAAGTGGACCTGGCAGTAATGGTAATGACTCTCCTTGGACTAGTGAACTGGGGCTGCAGAATACACCGACTTCACCTCTGCTGAGGCGTAAGATTTCCCAACAAGTGTCCTGGATATGACACTAAACAATATGATAGGGAGGCTCCAGTATTGGTGGGGCTTTGGGAAATGCAGAGAACCCTTTCATTGTCATCGCACCTCTAGGTACACTCACGTCATGTGTGGAAGTACCAAATAGGGCCCTATCTATGGGGGAAATAGAACTGTGTACCTATATTAAACTGTATTGTTTGAAATAGAACTGTTTATATGTATATATTAGATTTGGCATTAAATAATCTATAATGGTTGATATGCCAGAAAATTAAACAAAACTAAACCAAACCAAACCAAATCCCTAATGCTCCAGAATTAGAGCCTCAACATCAAATGGTTTAGTATCATATCCAGGACACTCGTTAGCGGGGAAGGTCTAACCTTGCTGCAGAGATATAGTCAATGTATTCTACTGCCCCAGCCGACTGGACTGGGTATATTTGGAAATTGGCAGATTACATCCTGAGAGAAAAATCATTCTTTCGTCTCTAGGATGAGGTCCGGATAGGAATCGTCATATTTTACGCTGTAACTCTTCCTGATCTCGTGTTTGCTTATTTTGTGATTCACCGTTTCATCTCTTTCTCCAACATAATCCACACTTGTTCTTCTGTTGTGTATTATCAATTTTGCTTTAAGATAATTGGTCTTATGGCGTTGAATTGTGCTGCGATAAGAAGAGATTCTACTTCTTTCTTGAAGTTACCTTTTCTTTGCATTGTCCATGTTTTCTCGAGAGCAATATCGTCAGTTTGTCGCTTGAAATATCCATACAGTTGTTTTTCTTCTCATTTCTGTTTTGTAGCTTGTGTTGTTTTTCATCTTGTTCTCATGCTGTCATTGCTATTACAGGCCGCTGTAAATAGTCTTTATTTGCTCATTTTAATATAGTCCTGGGAACCTTGAATTGTTGTATCCCTGCAATTATTATTATTATTATTATTTTTACAGGAAGCGGGAAGAAAATTAGGAATATTCTAGTATAATGATAAGCGACTCTATTCTAAAACAAGATTTATTCTAATTTTAAAAAATAAGCAAAAAATGAGAAGATAGATATAAAACAGTAAATTCACTCATTATGGTTGCCATTTTTATAAATTATTGTATCAATACGTCAATAAAACAATTCGCATGCCTTCAAAATAAATTCTTTAGACATTTTATTCAATTCCTCCTCAATAGCAGTCTTAACTGAACCAATATTTGGATGGGAAGTTGCATTTGTATTGTTTTCTAAAACGCCTCATATGTGCAAACAAATTGGACGTATTACTGTTAAGGCGCCTCAAGGGGGTTAAAGTCTGAGCTTAAATCGTGTTTAAATACTGTCCTCACGGTTTTCTCGAAGACTTTCTGTCCATTAGCGCGCTTTCTTATTGACGTTGTGGGGTTCTTCTTAATCATCGTAGCGAGAGCAACTAAAAAGCCTTTTTTTTTGTTTTTGGTCAATCCTCCACACCACTTTTCCTTAAAAAGCTCTTTTGCTGTAAATTGTTAACTCATATTGGGCTGAATTTTAGTTTAAAAAAGTCTTTAAATAATAGAGCTAATCAAGAAAACTTAGATTTATCACGTTTTTTTTTTTCATAAATTGGACTAATCAGACTAAAAAAAAAATGTTTTAAAAATTATGCGATATTTTGCTTCCGCACCCATTATTATTATTATTATTATTAGTGACGTAATGACAAATACGCTAGACTGCGATAGTGTAGTAAGCTAGTTCGAACTCCAGTCGCGCTAATATCCTGAGAAAAGGCATGGACTCCCTTATTCTCGCAGCTACGAGTTAGATAGTACCACTAATGTCCTTCTACAAGGGTGCCTTTAACATTCAATAACCCACGAAGGTTGTTATTCCTTTAAACAAAAGATTGTAAAAGAACAATGTTTTTCTACAGAATTTGAGTGAAAAACTGACCAAATTTTTCTTCAATATTTGTTTGCTTTTCTGTGTATTATCTTTACCCTTTGAATGATTTTTGCACCAATTTTTAATTGGGGATCTTTCACAAGAGACTGAGTGACAGCAAGTTTATTCAGGTTTCCTTGACCCTTCTCAGGATCCAGACCGATGCTGTGGTCTGGATGATCTCCCTTCTTCTTCTGATTTCCAATTCCTCCAGTTTTTTCCAAACTTTTGGGACAGTTCCAAGTGCACAAACTATAATTGTTATCATCGTCACTCTCATATTCTACAGTTATTTTAGCTCTCCGGCAAGGTCCAAGTATTTGTCTATCTTTTCCTATCATTTCCTCTTAGTTTGAGTGATTTGAATGAATTTTTAATGGCATATAAACCTTCTTGGGTAATTTAATACTTAATCCATCTTTCTAGAAGAACGGTAGTGATGCTATATAGCCCATAGCAGGGAGGATAAGGAGGTTCATATTTTTCCCAAAGGTATTTATCCGAAAGTGAACGTGATTGCGCGAGTGGAGTTCGAACTTGCTTACTACGATTCCGCTGTCCAGCTCTTTAACCATTGCGCCAGGAGAACACCATTTTCTCATTGTGGTCCACTGGAACGGCAATATCCACTTGATGACAAATTCTTGTTTTCTTGTTAAATATCACTAAGTCTGGTCTTTTGTCCGGGAGTAGTTTACCTGTTTGTATCGCAAAATCCAAGAAAATTTTATGCCTACATTTTTAAGTAGAGGAATTATATTGTGAATTGAATTACCATGACCAGAAAATCCGGCGAACACTTACGCACTGTCTAGTGAGACAGCTGTTTCGACCTTATTAGGTCTCATCAGCAGTGTATACCGTGATCTCCACCACTGGAGATCGAACCAGCAACAACAGATTGTAGAGCCGAAACTCTACAACTGAACTAACAGTACATATTGCACACAAGTGACGCTAAATTAACTAGTCATGGCAACTGCACGGCCAATTAACCTGAATGTGTCTTGCAAGTTACATCCGTACTCTTTACAAAGGACACGGTCACCTCCAGGGCCACGTCTTCCCAAGAGGATTAGAAATACGCATCCGGGTAATTATTATGAACGCAAGGGCAAGAATATAGATGTACATTTTTTTTTAAGTATTCACAGCTGATGAGACCTAATAAGGTCGAAACAGCGGTCCAGTGTTTCTGTATGTCGTGCGTAAGTGTCGATGCATTTTCTGGTCATGGTTATTTAATTCTCAAAAGTTTGATGAGTCTCACTTCCCAGAACGAATTCTGGTTTGTGTATATACAATTTGGTTGTATGGTTAAATTTTAATCTCTTGCACAGTTCCTGAGGGATCACCTTTCATACACTCGAGTATTCCTTTTGAGCTAGTTTGTTAAATTCGCTTATTATTTGATTAACCTTTCTTTCCTACTTTGTTTAAAGGTATATCAACCTTTGTAGATTATTCAATGCCAAAGCCATCCTTACAGAAGAACAGTTGTACTATTTAACCCATAGCTGGGAGAATAAGAGGCTTCCTACCATTCCCAAGGGTATTTGTCCGATAGTGAACGTAATAGCACGACTGGATTTCGAACTCGCTTACTACGATTCCACAGTTCATCACTTTAATCATTACACCACAAAGACACTTCCACATGTGATCAACACGTTCATCTCTGTCTCGTATATTTGATATTTTGGTGTAGAATATCAATTCTCGCTTTGATATAATTGGCTCATTGAATTGTTTGAACATATTTGATGATTTAACACAGGAATTAATATGAAATGATAAAAGTTTAATACAAATTAGGTACAAATTAACGCTCTATCACACGACGTTTCCCATAGCTGATGTTTTGACTTTAAAAACAGGCTTTAACTACTGAGGTTCTATACAGCAGGTATAGGTTTCACCAAGAATTTTGAGTTTAATTATGTAGAAATAGATTTAAATGCCAGTTCGACTTGTATACCGCTATTTACGGTAGTTTGGCACAATGCTCCAAGTATATAGAGCTCTCAGTGAGAATAAAACTCATGAATAATAGTCTGCTAATATCTGAAAGCACATGTGATATAACGGTCATCGTTTTAGGAAGTGAACTTGGTTGCCCGATTTCAAAACCTTGACGAGGCTGTTTGCATTTCACATAAGGTTTCGAAAAGATACGAATCCAACTATTCTCCCTTCTTCTATGGATAAATAGTAGGATAGACTATGCTCTTAAGTTTGGCATACCAACCGGTATGAGAGGAGCAGAACAATGTATTCAAGACATAGACAGGAATAGGTTCTGTCAGGCTATTTCTGCCCAAAACATGACTAACGACCAAACTAGGTTACAGGAACAGTGAAGAAAGAATCCTGAGGAGAGTTCTGCAGACTTGGTGAGACTTGCTGTCACTGATTTAAAACACACCAATTAAAAACTGGTGGGAAAAACTTGTAAGGAATAAAATAATGATAATGACAGTCAAAGCTTTATCTTCGAATAAAAATAAATAAAATATTCTGCCCAGTTTAATCTGAAATGACTATTTTCAGACTGGCAGATCGTGTCGACAAACAAAGGACTCCTGTGAAATTTTATTAACACCTTGTTCTGTTTATTCTGTTTACAATCCCAATGTGAGATTTACGTCGTCAGCGACACTAATTTGTGTGTGTGTGTGTGTGTGTGTGTGTGTGTGTGTGTGTGTGTGTGTGTGTGTGTGTGCGAATTGAGAAAGTTTTTAGTTGTTATTATGTTGTTGTTGTTGTTGTTTTTTATCTGATTAATTTCAGCATGAGAGACTGAGCCAATAAGCTGGCTGCCCCCCAGTTCGTATCGACTGGATCACGCAAGAAAGCTATTTCCTTGTGCTTTGATGAAATCGAGCGGTCAATACGCCCCCGTGCGGGATTGAACTCGCGGTAAGGGATAGTCATTTTTTTCAACATTGTTGACCTGAAAAAGGAGTATGTCAAAATCCAGACTCATGCATACTTATAGAAAAGAGGGTGAAATAGTTTTGCATTCTTTCTAGTGAGGATGGCATTAGACATGCAATTTATTATTATTATTATTATTATTATTATTATTATTATTAGTAGTAGTAGTAGTAGTAGTAGTAGTAGTAGTAGTAGTAGTAGTAGTAGTAGTCGTTGTTGTTGTTGTTGTTGTAGCAGGTGAGTAAAGAGACGGATAGAGAAAACACTGAACTCTTATCGTAGTAGTGGTAAAGGTTACTATTATTATAAATATTATCATTATTTGTTGTTGTAGTAGTTGTCTTTGAATGTGTTGTAGTAATTATAAAGAGGAATAAAGAAAGACTGTACTCTCATCGCAGAAGTGATAAAGGTGTTAGACCTATAATTTACTACTACCACTACTACGACAACTAGTAGTAATTAAAGAGAGGAATGGAAAAATACTGTACTCTCATCGTAGTATTAATAAAATTTTAGACCCGTCATAACTATTATTATTATTAGGGTTGTTTTTGTTGTTGTTAGATGGAAATGGAGAAAATACTGTACTTTCATCATAGTTGTGGTAAAATCTTATTTGCTACTGGTAAAACTATTATCATCATCATCATTATTATTATTATTATTATTATTATTAGTAGTAGTAGTAGTAGTAAGTAAATTAGAAAGGGTAAATGGAGAGTAGTGTTAATATAGTTAGTATATGCGGTATATATATATATATATATATATATATATATATATATATATATATACCGCAAAAAATAAACGACAGCTGTGCGACAAACGGAGCTTTTATCAGTTCATGACTGGAGTAGGCTTAGTTTTGGCGCCAAGGCCTCATTACCTCAAACCCAAAA
>CAUZXS010003109.1:97500-102500 GCA_963585895.1 Sepioteuthis lessoniana
CCTGATAATGCTGATGGTTTTTCACTGGAGTTTGAGGGAGAGCAAGTCTCCTCAAGTCTCCAGGACTCTTCTCAGTATTCTGACCATTATCAATAACGTAGTAGTTTGGATGGTCTCCACTCGTCCTCCTATTTCCAAGTACTCCAGTCTCTTTAATAATCCTTTAGTTATTGTACCAAAAGCTACAATCACGATTGGTATAATCGTCACTTTATGTTCCACAGTTTTCTCAAATCTCTAGCAAGATCCAGGTACTTATCCTTCTTTTCTTTCTTTCAGTTTTACACTGTGATCAGTCGGGACAGCAAAGTCCACAATTTGGCAAGTTCTCTTTTTTCTGTAAATTATTATAAAGTCTGGTCGTCTGGCCGAGATTAGATGGTCCGTTTGTATCTCAAATCCAAAGGAGTTTGTGTGTCTCAATCACCAGGACAGATTCCGGGTTTTGCAAATACCTTTATTATTAGAACTATTTTTGCAACTATACAACTGTGTGCATATTGTTTTTATTGGGTAGGAATACTTGATAAAGAGAATTACTCAAGTTAATCAACAATACTTGAAAATATTTTAATCATGCCATTAGACAACATTGTTAGAGTTTTAATTGCAATTCTTGAAACCATTTAAATATCTGCAAACAAATGAGCTTCAACTTATTTTACTATTCGCTTAAAAATTATATTATATATATATATATATATATATATATATATATGTGTGTGTGTGTGTGTGTGTGTGTGTGTGTGTGTGTAAAAATATATATAATGATTATTATTATTATTATTATTATTGTTGTTGTTGTTGTTGTCGTTGTTGTTAAATGATGAGATCCTTGAATGATTTCAACTTTGGTATTTTATTTTTTATAAATTAGATTTTTGTGCTTTAAAACTCCAGAAGGTTCGAACCGCGTGTAAAGCACAAATATATAAGATAATAAAAAAATAAAAAATAAAGTTGAAATCATTCAATGACTATTCTTTTTAATAATAATAATAATAATAATAATAATAATAATAATATGTGTGTGTGTGTGTGTGTAATATATGTATACAGAATTTGACATTCAGTAACCTGTAAAAGCTGATATACGATTCAACCAAATGTTCAACCCAAGTTAAGTTAGAGTAGACATAGAATCCACGAAGTTTGTTAACGGTCAATTTTTCCCCTTTACGATTTGGGGCTTCATGATCCCATAAAATTATTAAAATGCATCATTTTTTTTTTCAATTTGAGGAAATTAACAGTTTTTCACCAATGCGTTCATCAGGACATTTGACAGTTGCGAAACTATGTTGACTGTGTGCATACGCGATCTTTATACACACACAAACACACACATACACGATATATATATATATATATATATATATATATATATATATATATATATATATATATATATATATATATCGTGTATGTGTGTGTTTGTGTATACATATATATATATATAGATGTGTGTGTGTGTGTGTGTGTGTGTGGTGTGTGTGTGTGTGTGTGTGTGTGTGTGTGTGTGTGTGTGTGTCATCGATACACGCTACGTTTTGTATAATTTGATATTGTTATAAGAATACAGAAAGTTATAAATAAAGTGACGGAAATTAAAATTTGAACATCCGCAACGTTTACCGGTAATTAATTTCGTGGGGTTCAAATACACTGATTATTACGTATTTAGGTAACAAAATAAAGGGTGTGACAACAGTAGTCAGTTTGAAAGTACATATTATCAGCAAGATAAAGTACTCGTCGTCTTTTGAGGAGAAGCAGGTTAATTTTGTACTGACTCACACACACACACACACACACACACACACACACACACGTATATATATATATATATATATATATATATATATATATATATATATATGCAACTACTTCTTTGCAGGGGGTTAAGATCCACCCCGCCAAAATATCCTGGCTATAACACAAAAACAACTCTTCCAGGCTCCAGTGCAGGAGTTTTGGAGAATGTGGAGAAATTCTTTGATGCATTATTCCCAGGTCCACTTTAACCCATTGCGGTTTATGAGTTAGGTCCGATTTATTCATCAAGCAAAGATATTAAATCATTTTGTATATCTGAAATCATTTACTGCGCGTAAACAAATAACTGATATTAAACTGAATTATTTGTATAGCAAAACAAGACTTGGAACCATTCAACTTTATACAAAGTGGTGACCTGTCGTTATTAACAAAATGTTCGTTTACAAATCATCTATTTAAATTACGTATTAACCAGATTTGATATTAGATAACCTACAAATGTTGATATGCCGTAAAATACAAGCAACTAACCAGCCAAATATGTCATCAAAATATCTGACGACAATTTACAATTGTAAGGTTGCTTTTCTGAGAAATGGTTTAATGGTAATTAATTAGATGTTAATTTTTAATTGTAATTTCAAATTATAATTTTAAATTTATTTCAAATTAATTTTACATTAGTTCCGAATTTAAATTTCAAATTGTATAGAGGTCTTGCAATGAAATTCATGAAAGATCTTTTTTTTTAAATTTAGCCATGTCGACATTTCTTCATTATGCAGATATCTATCTCTGTCTCTCTTTCTTTCTATCCCTCTCTTTCTCTCCTTCTCTCTGTCTCTGTCTGTCTGTCTGTCTGTCTGTGTCTTTCTCTCTCTCTCTCTCTCTCTATATATATATATATATATATATTATAAGATAGACGAACATATATTAAAAAACCTTATCCCCAAAAATGTTCTTACCGATACTACCAAAAAATATAAGACTTATCATTTACTACAACAGATTTAAAACCTCCAACCTAATTATTTAAAATAACTCTTCTCTCTCCACTGAACTTCTTGATAGGACAAACGTTGTATATATGTTCAAAATGTCCCTTGGAAACTGTGTCTCCAAAGAAAATAGTGCGTATGTTGGTCTTACCACAACAACTCTTTCAAGACGGCTAACTATGCTCCTTAATGATTCTAGGTCCATAGCCTTACATTTTAAAACCAATTCTATTCCCAAATGCAAGTTTTTAAAAATTCTAGTTGAAAACACAACTCTAATAACACACGAAATTATTAAGCTACGACTACAGATCCTAGAAGTCGTACATATAAAAACCAAAAACCTAGAATCAACAGAATTAATTTTGAAAATAGTGACAATGTTCTGAAATGCCTTTATTTCTTATTTTATTTAATTTTCTATATTTCTTGATAATATTCTATTTCCGTTGATAGCGTTCTGTTTTTAGATTCGTTCAATGTCATCGGCATCTCAGTTTTATCCAAATTTGCCTTTGCATAATTTTGTAATGTTACAAAAAAACTCTTGAAAAACTCTTGAAAAAACACATTTTACTCATACAAACAACTCCTTATGATGGTTTATAAGAGGTCCGAAATCGCTCAGGACAATTTTGGTAAATTCATCCACCAATTCCAACCTGAACCAAGACACTTATCAAGAAACTTAATAAAATCATATAGACAAAATGTATCTTCATTATTTAACCAAGCATGCTTAAATGAAAGACCTCAGCGCAACTGCACACACACACACACACACACACACACACACAAACACACACATAAATGTAAATATATATTTATATATATGTGTACGTGTGTGTTTATTTATAGAAAGAAAGGAGTTGGAAGATAGAGAGGGCAAAGAGTTGAGAGAAATAGATGGATAAATATATAGATAAATGAAGTTGGGTTATCAAATATACAGCTACATCACACAAAGTTAATGCTTATGAAATATTTAAATATGTAAACAACAAAAGACGAATGTAATTGAACAAGATCTTGTTTCTCTAGCGGTTGGATACCAAAAAGTGGCATCCCTTTTCTTTAATGTTGACTTGTTTTCAAATTAAATCTCTTACTTGCTTCTGACACAAGACTTCTGACGAAACATGTGAAATTAATTTTATAAATTATCTTTGTTACTTCATATTTACACATGCATGCACACACGCACACATGCACACACACAAATATCTATCAGTTTATATATTTATTTATCCACATACACATACACGCAGACATACACACACAAATATATATATATATATATATATGTATATATATATATATATATATATATATATATATATATATATATATATATATGAGCGTTGCTTTAAGATTTGTTTCAATCTTGCATTACTAAAAGAGAAAGGTTTAGATTTAAATTTTTGATGGAAATATATATATATATATATATATATATATATATATATATATATATATATGTGTGTGTGTGTGTGTGTGTGTGTGTGTGTGTGTATACATATTTTATGTACTATCATTTCGTAACATGATTATCAATTGAAAAGAAAACACACATATACACACACAATTATAGTTATGTTTATATAAAGATATATTTATACATATATATATATATTTCTCTATACATATAATTTACGTATTAATTTATGCATATATATAATCAATAATATATATATATATATATACATATATATATGTGTGTGTGTGTGTGTGTGTGTGTGTGTGTGTGTGTGTGTGTGTGTGTGTGTGTGTGTTTGCTCATGTATACATGCAAACTTTTATTCATACGATGCATACAACAACACGTATATATATATATATATATATATATATATATATATATATATATATTTATATATACATATGAGGGTCGAAACTGTACAACCACTTCATATTAGACTAGGAAAACTTATTTAGATTTTGTCTTAATTCTGGTAAGGCCCAGCTAATCATGACCCGTTACATGACAAATCTAAAATATTGCTGAAGCTTAGAACATTTTGAACGACCCTCGTATCTCTTCCATTTTTTCATACATATGTATCAATTCACATGCAAATCTGTATGAATGGATTTCGATAAGATTGTGGTAGAATTGATACATAATAGATAATAGCACAATTCATATCATCAAGCAAAAAATAAGAAAAATTATGAACGGAAGATCCTCTAAAATCAAAAATGAAATTATGTAAATTGAAA
>CAUZXS010003110.1:5000-17500 GCA_963585895.1 Sepioteuthis lessoniana
GGCCAGAGTGTACCTGGGAGTGATGGCAAAGAAGGGGTACTCCGCATTCCCCAAAGCTCCAGCACTGCTGGAACCTCACCATCAGATTGTTTAGTGTCATATCCAGGATACTCGTTGGGTCTTACCCCTCTGCAGAGAAGCGGTCGGTGTATTCTACAGCCCCAGCCGACTGGGCAAAAAGAAGGAGGAAGAAAGTCAGAAAATAGAGGAAGATTGTCAAAAGGAAGAGAGAAAATGTAGGGGGAAAGGATGGACGCACAGACACAGAATTGGACTTTTAAAATTCCTATTATTCTTAGAATTGAGGTGTTTTGCAGAAATGCATATACATTTGGCGGGGTATTTGAGGTTTGAAAGGAGTGAGATAAGCTCCACCCCGAAATTTTCAAACGAGATTACCATCTTAAAAATCAGAAGATGTTGTTTATTTTTAACATATAGATAATTAATTTTTCTTGTGTGTATCATTGTGAATGTTATGGTAACTGTTCGTTTCTTAACCATTTGTATGACACAATCTTCTCACCGGAGTTGAATTTTTTCCTTGCTGTAAAGCATGTGGAATGGAGGAAATTCCGTGAATGGACGACATCTTGGATTTTTATGTTGTTGTTTTTTTTCGAAATAGGAAAACTTAATTGTTTTATGAAATCCTCATGTTAAATTTTATTTTGAATACTAATTTTAGTCATGAAGTTTGCAGTGTTGTTAACAATTTTTTTATTACAGTAAAGTTGAAGATTATAGTTGGATTTGTGTTCTGTTGCATCGGAAGTTTGTTGTATGAATTCAATTATCGGCATTAAATTTCATAGGATAAACCGATAGGAATTTTTAAAATTAAAATTCGAAGATGATTCATACTGGTTTACATCGTGGATTCTGAAGAGTTTTTCAGAATCTGTGGGTTGAGAAATGTTGATGCATCCATTTTGGTTTGTGCATTGGGAGATCGTGGAGACAGGGCTAAAAATGCCGTCAGTGAGGATTTTTTTCCCGTATGTCGATTTTCGAGGGTCTATGGAAGTTGGATATTTAGATAATGAAGAGGAACAAAAGCTGAGAATTGAGTTTAGAACTAGATAGACATGGGAAATATCAATATGGATTTCTTTAAGTCTAGAGTATTTGAATTGTGATCAGATATGTTACACCTTTCCGAAAGAAGTAAGTGGTTTGGTAGATTGCATGATGAGAAAAATTGTAAATCAGTGGAGTCTGAATATCACGGCCAATGAATGTGAACAGTTTGGAAATTAGTAATTTATATTTTTAATATGGAACAAGATCTTATATAAAATGTTTATTCTTAATAAGAAATCGGTGAATTGAGGTCATGTTTTATTAAGTAGAGTGTAATTTTGAAAAATATTTACAGGCATGTAGAATATAGATAAAAATCATTAAAAAGAGAAAATCCAGTAAAAACAGAAAAAAATGTCTGCTCCGATGTCGTATAATGTTTGTTTAAATGGTAACATTGATTTTATACGGTTAATAAAAAGCAGTTGTATCGTGTTTAGTCCAATGAATTAATTTCTTTTTATAGATTTTTCTGCAGAGAATTTTTTAGTACGTTGCTATTCTCTCCAGGCTAAATGTGTGGCCTCGTCGAGAAAAATACATAGAACGCCTAGTCTTAAGTTGGTGAGTGAACGATTGGGGATACAGGCGACGTATTGCCTTGGGATGATAAGGGTCACTGAGATTTGTGAGCAGGATTGGAAAAATCATCATCATCATCATATCGCGCTGGTAGCACGGATATCCCTGACCCTCTCTCGCCACTCCTCCCTATCGTTCATCGCCCTAGGTAGGTCTTCAGGACAACATCCTGTATCCTCACATAGCTGCTGAATGTACGTTCGAGCTGGTCGTCCTGCTTTTGCGCGGCCATGTGTGGGGATCCATAAGAGTACATCTCTTATGAGTTCATCTCTGCTTCTCCAGCAGTGTCCTGCATGTCTAGTTCGTCTAACTTGGATAGTTTTCGTGACAGGGGGTAAGTGGCCGTACAGTTGGTGTCTTGTGGGGTGTTGCTGCCAGGACTTGTTCAGGATTGCACGCAGCATTCTTGTGTAATTGCCATCTAGCTTCTTCTCCAGTCGTTTTGTTAGCGTCCATGTAGTGCATCCATATAGCAGTATCGATGTGACCGCTGCCTCGAAGAAACTGCGTTTAATTTTATCGGTTAGGTCTGATTTCCATATAATCGATAGCCTATTGATAGCTGTCCATGCTTTTGTTAACCTCGTTTCGATGTCCTTTTCGGTTGATTCGACGCTGCTTCCTAGGTACGTGAATTTGTCTACTAGTTTAAGTGGGGTTCCTTCTAGAGTGGAGATGTCCCCCGTTTGGTTAAAGCACATATATTCCGCTTTGTGTGCATTAACATAGAGGCCTATGCTTGCTGCTGCTCGTTCCAAACTATGCAGAAGTGTTTCGGCTTGGTCAGGTGTATTTGCCAGTATCGCTATGTCATCGGCGTAGTCGGCATCGGTAATTGTTGTTGCGGGGTATCTTCTGCTTCTTTTCTTCGTCAGATCGAAGCCATTCTCTTTGATTTTGTCGATCGATGTTCTAAGTACGTAGTCTAGACAAATGATAAAGAGGTACGGGGCCAGCGTGTCCCATTGTCTGTTAATTTGTGTGATGTTTCCTAAAGAATACAGATAGTACTTTGATGTTTCCTTTTGTTAAATCTTCTTATCCGGTAGTGTATGCCGGCCAATGTGAAAGAACAAAAATGGAGATATTTAAGTAATTACTGAGATCGTCTAGGAAAAGTTAAATGATAGCCAATGAATTAAGAAGTGTAAAAAGAAACTTATAAGTTGATAGCTATGGATTTGAAAAATTAGAGGAGAAATGTTACATAATAAATAAATCTGATCTGTGTTTAGTATGTAGAGTAGCATATTGATACGATACACAGCCGTTAAACTAGCGGAAAAAATCAAGAATCGACCACTTTGATGGATAACCGTCAAACCCGAGGTTACTTTGTAACCAAGGCTCACATTGGATGCTATCAATCAGGTGACAAAAACAGTACTGAAGTTATTTATGAAGAAACGCTCAACACGAGAGACTGAACGCTCTCTCATAAGCTCACTGATACCCCGTTTAGACCGAGACCGAGCAGGCAATGAGAAAAATCGTCAAGAAATAAAAAAGTAAAACAGGCACAGAAAGTTGTGATCGTGTTGACATTCCTCAACGAATCAGTACAAAGATCGCAACACGAATGAGTGACTGGGGTGACAAGTCTACTGGAAGAGGAAGAGAAATGAGGAGAAAAGAGTAGATAGATTGAAGTGTACGGCATACTACAAAAACATAGAATGATCGAAGAATAAGGCCTACATATAAATATTACGTTGTATAGACGACTGTGAAACACTATAACTGCTTTTAGAGCTTTATATATATATATATAATCAAGAAAAAAACAATTTTCGGTCACATTAGTATAATAAATTTATTATCATCCTGTTAAGTACATATGTTTTAAACAAATTATAGTCAAATCCACTCAAAGAGGAAAGCCCCTAATATTTGTAGACCAGTCCCCATACCTCGGCTGCGGCATCTCATCTAATGAAAGTGATATCAACATACACCTAGCAAAGGCGTGGGATGCTATTGACAGGCTATCGGTCATATGGAAATCTAAACAATTCGATAAAATAATCGAATTGTTCCAGGCTGGTGTTGTGTCTATATAACTATGTTGGTGCACCTCATGAACGTAGAAAACCACGTAGAAATAAAAGGTAGTTGACAACTACACAAGAATGCTACGTGCTGTCTTGAACAAATGCTGAAAATAACATGTCAAAAAACAGCTGCCTATATCTCATAAATCCTTCAAGCAAGATGAACAAGATATGAAAGCAATAGCTGTAGAAGCTGGGACGTGATCATAAACGACGCTTTTTTATGGATTTCTGCAGAAGGATGTGCCAGTGTTAGCCGACCATCAAAGACATACATTAGCTTTTCACGGTCAGAGGATTCAACGGAGAAGACCTGCTAGAAACGAGAGATGATAGTAATTGACGGCGAGAAAGTCAACGGATTCTTAGCTGTCAGCAAGATTTGACTGTGATGGTTAAAAGATTTACGGTATAAAAGTATGTTTCTGGCTATAATTATTTAAGTCTAGAAGCCAGTAAAAAGTAAGGCAAAAGGCATATTCCAGTATTATTTTTTCCAGATGGTTTGCAAAGAAATTATATATTTTCTTGCGTACAATTTGTTTAAAATCATTTGATTAATTGTCAGCAGTTTTGTTTTGGAAGCTGATGAATACACTACAAACAAATACTTCATAATCAAAATGTCAAACACAGTTGGAAAGACGAAGTAGATAGACAGATTATTATTAACGATTGATTAATCTTAATGGCCTGCCAAAATATCTAGTGTTATAAAATAAATAAATTCTAAAAAATAAAAACCCTACGTGGGCCTACTCATATATATATATATATATATATATATATATATATATATATATATATATATATATATATATATATATAATTTTCGATTAATCAGAAAGAAACGACTAATTTAATTTTTTTTAAAGTTTCCCTTCAAGACATTCGTGACAAGATTTTTTCATGTGTCACTTAACTAATCAATCTTTAAACTACTAATGTCAGAAGAAAATTTTTTTAAAAACATTTTTAAAAGTACAATTGATTATTTAGATTTACCTTTTACATGAATAAAATTGTGCTTCTTCTAAAACGTAAGCCTTATTTGTTGGCCTTTAAAAACGGAAAAATTAGAGTAGATATGGTTTTTATCAAGGCTCCTATTTGTTTTTTTTTGTTTTTTTTTGTTTTTTTTTTGTTTTGTTTTGTTTTTTTTTGCAAGGAATGTGATTTAAAACAAACAAACTTGTCAAATTCCTTCCCAGCTCATTATTTAGTCATACGTGTGTTTTTCCTTGTAAAGTGGGAAAATCAGTTGCTGAATAAAAAAAGAAGATTTAAAAAATGACTTTCCACAGGTTGATTGCATTAACTTTGAACAAAACTCAAAATATGCTAGACATATTAAGTCGTGTAAGGGAGCTATTGTGTTGAAAAGTCATTTTGAGTACTTATCAACGGAAATTAATTATCATTCACGCTGTTTAAATTATATTTTTTCCTGTGAACACAGCTATTATCTTTCAATATGAATCAGTTATTAAATATACGTAGTTTAATAAAGAAATCATTATAAAAACATTTTTGCACAAATCAGAAAAAATGTTCAATCCTGTCCAGTTGATTGGGATAAAATCATTCAAAAATAAATGATTTCTCAATTCTTAATCCCAGTCTTATTACTATTAATTTTGTGTACTTAAAAAATGCACTAATCAGATTAGATTGCAGTTACTACTTCGCAAACACATTACCACGATATAAACAGATTGCAGTTACCACATAGCCAACACATAACCACCATATAATACATCACCAGATTGTGCTTTTTTTGTTAGAGATATGTTCATGTTGACAATTGATTCTAAAGAACCCAGTCTGCACAACTGACCCGTAGATTGGGTGGGGGCCCAAATAGATTCATGTCTTCCTAAGAATATTAGCACGAAGTGAAATGTAAACAACCTTATTCACAATTTGTGCTCGGATGCCAATTCTATGTTTTGCAACCATAACCGTTATACTGAGAACGCATCTTCCATGTTGACAATTGATTCTTTTCCACCAAACATTGTATGCATGCAATGGTAGTATATGACACAGAATCAATTTTTCAACTGAGTACAGATCTTTTCAATTGAGAGTTTAACTTCTAGGATGGTTGCTTATACAAGGCTAAAGAACCCAGTCTGCACTACTGACCCGTAGATCGGGTAGGGGCCCAAATAGATTCATGTCTTCCTAAGAGTATTAGCACGAAGTGAAATGTAAACAACCTTATTCACATTTTGTGCTCGGATGCCAATTCTATTTTTTGCAACCATAACCGTTATACTGAGAACGCGTCTTTCATACTACGATAGACATTGAGATTTGGTACTATAAATGAAACAAAGTTTAATAAAGAAGAAGGATAAGAGATATGTAAATCATTTTATGAAATTATTTTCATCGACTACTGGGAAAATATAGATTGCATACAATTATTTGTATATACTTTACGATGTTTTTCCATTTTGGGCAAGAAATGTATTTCATTTTAAATCTAATTCAGAGGATATACAGTTTAATCCTCAAATAACACCTGGAACACAATGACTATTTTTACTTTTGAGATCTACATACTTCCAAAATTTGGAGATGGTAAAATAGCACTATCATGCGCTGTTTGCACGATTTTCCCTCAATCTGTCCCACGCCATCAATCTCCATGATCCTCTGAATCCAGGAGGTCTTCCAGGCTACATCCTATCTCCCTGCAAAGCTACTGCAAAGAGGTTCTAGCTAGTCGTCCTGCACTTGTTCGTCCATCGGAAGGGGGTCATTGGAGTACGTCGCTAATGAATTTGTCCTTACTCCTCCAGCAGTTTCCTGTTTGGCTTGTTTGGCTAATTTGGATAGTCTTGCAGGTGGGTAGAAGGTGACCGTGCAGCTGCTGTATGGGAGATGTTGCTTCCTGGATTTATTTAATATAGCTTGTAGCATCGAATTAATACAAACAAACCGCATAAATCGACCGATGAACCAGTAAACATAAATTTGTTCCGTTTAAGCAAAAAAAGAAAAAAAAAAGAGGAATAATTAAATGAATATATGACAATATAAGAGAGGCAGGGTAATATCTTTAATTAACGGTCTAAAAGTTTGCACTGAAATGTCTGATTATGTTTATACGAACTCAATATATTTGGAATCAGTTATTTAAGTAGATTGAGTCTCTGATTAATATTCGTGGATCGTTGACTACAATTCGAAAAAGAAAATGAAAATACTATTACAGTCGAGATATGAGGTTGAATGAAATTATGTGAAATGTTAAAAAGTTGAAAGAAATTCTTCCGTATTGAAGACGGTGTTACTTCCAGTATTAAATGACATAGTTATTGTAACACTATGTTGGAGGTCCGCCAAGCAGACGATTCCTTTGGGATTTTGGACTCGAGATCTCGGCGTGACCGGAAGTGGGTAAGGGAACGCGAGAAGGGAGTTGGACAAAGGGACTCGAAGAAGGCAGTTGGCGATGGACGACGGACAGGGCAGTCGACACCGGACAGCAGAGAGACAAGTTGGCATGAGAGAGGGTCCACAGCAGTGAAGAAGACCGGTCAGGATAGGTTGGCATTCCTAGTAGCTTTGTTGAAGTTTCGCTGGAAATCCAGGCTAGCGTTAGTCTACATAGGCACACAGGAAATGCAGTGTGTTGCATAACTGCTTGTTTTGTACTTTGAGTTAACCCCAGGCATATTGTTCATTTGTTCGTTTGTTCTCTTTTCTCCCGCTCCCTTGATTGTATTTCTTGTAGCCATAAAAAATATGCGATACCCCTATCGGAACCGAGGGGGTATCGTCACATTATCCTTTAGAGAAAAAAATGAAGTATTGATTATCTTAGGCATATATTCCATCAGAACCATAAAACTAATCAAATGCATCATTTAGAGGCATACACGAAAAATTTAGTAAAAATGAAAGTAAACGACATTAAAAAAGAAGCAAAATAAAAAAAAATGAGGTGTTCACAAGCGAAAAAACAAGAGGTTTTGATAGTAAAAAAGAAACTGATTGGTTAGTGCAGAGGATACTTAAGAAAAGAAAGGTAATTCAAATAGCTATTTAATAGAAGGGTTTAAAAATTACCAAGAATTGATAGGTTTCTCCAAATTGCTGAATATTGCTGAAGCAGCAAAAAATAGAAACATGTTATCACCTTGCAAAAAATAGATCATTACACCCCCAAAAAAGATCATTACAGGGGCCCTCTAAAAGTAGATCACTACACACCCCATAGATCATTACACCCACCAAATAAATCATTACACCCCCCAAAAAATGAGAAAAGTGATAGAAATCCAAGGAAAGTTGTTATTAATAATCAGCAGGACCCAAAAGACGTTAGGTGAAATAATCAACTAATAATAATGATATTCATAATAATATTCATAATAACTAGAAGTTAAAATCGAAATAGACATATTCCAGGGAGATTTTCTCTCTCGCTATAACTATTTTTATTCCAATAATGCCACTAAATTATTAAATAAAGAAATGCTAAAGAGGTTAAATGTTCACAAAAGCAAAGAAGAGAATATACAGTTGATAAAACGATATTTGCTACCAATTGAAAAGAACTAAAGAGGTTGATCCATGCTATAAGAATATTGGGAAAGGATGTAGTTGGAATAAGGAAATGAAAAAAAAGTGTGCCATGCTTATAATGAAAAGCGGTAAAAGAGAAGCAACCGAAGGAAAAGAACTACAAAATCAAGAATACATCAGAATTATCATATTTACCCCCTCCCCGCTAGGGCAGGATGTGACACAAGGTCAATTTTTAAGCGAAGTTTAACAGGTTTGAATTCAGAGTTTTCCTACTCCTAGACTTGTTGCGCTCACCAAGGCTGAAGAACTTATTCTGCCCTACTATTTACCCATAGCTGGAGGGAGAATAATTGGATTCATACCTTTCCCAAGGGTATTAGTGCTATGTGAAATGCAATTAGTCTCGGCCAGGATTTGAACTCGTGTCGGCGTGTACATTTCCTACGACGGTAACCATTACACCACGGGCACCTCCTCATCAGAATTATAAGAGGAAAAGAAATTTACAAGTACTAAGGAAAATTGGAAGAAGGCACCATCAAACAAACAAATGAAAGTAGAATTAAGAATGGAATACTTTATACAAACAAGAAAATATCCCCAATCCAAATTCTGGATGAGAAATCTCATCATAAAAAATACCATGGCAGTTTTCTCAGCAAGCTACCTTGGACGATACTAAAAATGGGTAAGAGAGAAATTCAGACAGATGACCCAAAGAATGAAGAACTTGATGAAGATGCATAATACCGAGCGCCTAAAATATGACAAAGACATATTCTATGTATTGAGAAAAGAAGAAGAAAGAGAACATCAACGTTGAGGTGTGCGTAAATGCAATAATCCAGGGACAAGATAAATATGAAAAAAGATTAAAGAAAGATTAATTATAGCAGTCAGCTTCAGTAATATCCACAGAAAAACATGAGAAACGGTAAGGCAACTAAATCTAGAACAAATATGAAGAAAAAAAAATGCATGGATTCTTCACGACAAAAATTAAAGAAATTGCTTAAGAAATTAGCTAGGTGTGGCTCAGAAGCGTAAATATGACAAAAAATTAAATTTCCTTCTATAGCTACACAAAATAATGCAATAAAAAAAAAATTAATATCAAAGCAAAACATGAGAATACTTCTGACAATTGCAAGTATTAGAAAAGAATTGGACAATGCTGAATATACAGATGTAGAAAAAAAAAAACTGAAACATGCAATTTGAAAAAGGTTGAATGAACAGGAAATTTTGGGGAGAAATTGAGGCCATTCAGATCACAGCATTAGTAAAATTGGAGAGGACACTTAGAAGAGTCCTGGAGATCAGAGAAGACTCGCTGTAACTAGGACACAAGATTAAGCTAGTGTGGAAAAATTGCAAGGATAAAACGTGCGTTAAATTGGCCTAAAAGGAATAAAGGAATGCATTAAATAGACACAAATTGAATAGACAAACAGAGTTACCTAAGAAAGGAAAGTGAACTAGATAGAATTGTGCAAGTGATTGAAGTTTGATAATGCTGACAAAGAATCCGCCCAAGAAAGAGCGACGCATAAAATCCATTGTGATTTTGAGATACTAACAGTTCATCCAATCCCGGCAGAAAAAAAAAAACAGACTTAAAGTTAATTAAGAAGAACAAAAATAATATTTCATCAAATGGATTTTGCTCTTCTTACAGACCACAGACAGAAAAGAAAAGAAAATGAAAAACAGGACAAATATTTGGAAGATGCCAGGGAGCTGAAAAGTTTGAGGAACATGAAAGAGACGGTAATACTAATCGTGTTATGAGACTGTGGAATACATTCCAAGGAAATAGAATCGGGTAACTAGAAATTAGAGGAAGAATTGATACCATGTAGATAGCTGAACTGGAATCAGATTGGATACCGAGATGAGTTCTGGACACTTATTTTCACTCTATCCCCAATGAAAGCCAGCAGTCACTGAAAGACTCTCAAACAGTAAAATAATACTAAAAGCACTTGTAGCTCAAATATCATGCGTATTACAACTATTATTTCCGTTACTATGAGGTGTTTATTTTTCGCTTTTTTCTATTTGCAATTTTTTGTAAGCATGGAAATTCTCCTTATTATAAAACAATCTATTTTTTTCATTTCATCAACAACCTAATGGAGGGGGGGAATTATATAGATTAAACACGAATTCATAAGCTCGTTTCGTCATACAGACAAAAACGTTTTCCATTTCTTTCATTTAACCATTTCTATCTATCTATCTATCAATCTATCTATTTATCTCTTCGGTTTCTTTCTCTTTATATCTCCCATCTCATTTTTTTCTAAACATCCGAACAGAAGGGGAATAATTTACAGTAAAAAATGCTACTTTTATTTTTATAATCGGTTTAGTCGGAAAAACAAAACAATTATTCATTCAATCTATCTATATATATATATATATATATATATATATATATATATATATATATATATATATATATATATATATATAACACTTTCGTTTTTTTCTCTCAAAATATTCCTTACATTTTTTTCTTTTTTTCCTCCCTGTTTGGAAATCAGCTAATCAGAGGTGACCTTCAACACGTTCGAAAACATTAATTCATGTTTTCCTCTTACAAAATGCATTGAGCCAGGAAATATTTGATTATAAGAAAAATGTGTTTGATTAATTGTGTCAGGGAAATGAAACTCTTGATAAAATTCTTTGTCAAACCCCAGGGCCATATACGATTCGTGAGCGAATAGGTTGTTGGTGACTTTATTTTTAAACGAGTTGGTTGGTTGGTTGGTTGGTTGGTTTGATTTGGTTTGGTTTGGTTTGGTTTTTTGTGCCTATTAACAAATCTAGCTTATTTATAATCAAATCCTGTTCTCTCATATGTATTAAATATATGATTGGTAAACACATTTTGTATTTTTAAAATTCTATGCTCACAGTTAAATGGTTTCAAGTATTTCTATTTACTATTTATCATATTTTTGCTCACAGTTTCAATTATTGCTAAATAATAGTCTCACTCAGTCAGCTGGGGATGTAGAATACACAGACTTCCACCCATTGAGTTCCCTGGATATGACACTAAACAATCTGATGATGAGGTTCCATTGATGCTGGAGCTTTGGGGAATGCGGAGCACTCCTTCATTGCCATTGCTCCCAGATCTGCTCTGGCCGAGAATGGTAGCACCTGAATGGCCTCTATCCGTGGGTTAAATGGAACTGCATACTGGTGCTAATCTTAATTGTTTGAATTAGATCTGTTTGACTAAACTGAATAGCTTGAAATAGAAATGTTTTTTACAATTAAACTCTACTTAACTTTAAATTCATTTAAACATATTGGCTCATTGTCCTAGTAGGTAGAATATTCACCAATGATCCGTCTAGTCATACCAAAGGCTTTAAAAATGGTACTTGATACCTCCTTGCCTAACACTCAGCAATATAAGGTACGTATCAAGGGTAAAGTGGAGCAATCAAGGATAAGAAGTAGCACCCGACCCAACAACTCGGTGTAGTAGCTATTGAAAAGGGAGCCTTCTGGTCGCCCTCGACTATGGTCACCAACTATACTTACATTTAAACTGCTTATGCTAAACTATACTTACATTTACCTATACTTACATTTAAACTGCTTATGCTAAACTGAATTGTTTGAAATGGAACTGTTTTGAACATTGAAACTGTACTTACACTAATCTGATTTGTTTAATATAGAACTGTTTTGACATTTAACTGTGTGTAAACAAAACTTCTACTCATACTAAACTGAATTAGCTGTATTAGAACTGCTTGAATAAACTAAATCGCTTGAAATAAAAATGTTTTTCACAATTAAGACTGTGTACTCATGCTAAACTGAATTCTTTGAAATAGAACTGATTATTTGCATAAAAATGGATTTGACTTTAAATACCCGACAAAAATTGACATGCCATAAAACCTAAACAATCAACCAGCCTAAATAATTGTCCTACTGTAACTAATACCTTTTAAACACCAAGCTTTACTTTTTATATTTTTCCTTTTTTTTAATCTTGACTGTAGATGATTGGGACATTAAGAGACAAGAAACATTACAAAATTTTATTTAATGGCATAAAATGCTTTATGCAATGATGCTATTGTCAGAAAAGAGTCATTAAAGTATAATTTACTTACTAGCATACCCAGATGGTGACCCAGTAATAAAATATCAATCAGAAATTAGAAGTTGCAATCATTGAAATATACTCCTTCAGTTACC
>CAUZXS010003110.1:20000-62688 GCA_963585895.1 Sepioteuthis lessoniana
TTCTGTAAATAGTGCCAGTAGCTAAAGACATTTAAGTACGTTAGCACTGGTTTGAAAATTAATTCTATTAAGTGCTGGTTGCGCCATAATCTCCAACAGCAAAGACGTCCTTACACAGCAGTAATTTGCTAAAACAAAAGTTACATCACTTTTGTAACATATTCTCCCCTGATGATGGCCCAAAGTCGGGCAGAAAGTACTAGGGAGACATACAACTATGGACAATACCTAAATCAATTCCCCCCGAATACGATAAAAGTAATACGGGAATTCGAACGGATCCAAAAGAAAATATGTAGGCATAAAATGTCTATTATGTTTAATGAAATTTGCATTAACGAAGAAATGCTGCCTAAATATACACACACACACACACACATATATATATATATATATATATATATATATATATATATATTATTGAGTAAAATTATATATTTTGTGTGTGTAAAATATATGTGTGCATTTAGGTCACTATGGAGAGGTAAAGTATATTTATACACTAATATGTATATCTAACGCAAGGCTTAATAATCAGCAGTAAGGAAAGTCATATCACTACATGCAGCACTATCGTAAAGAAAGTATACTTTTTCTTGTATAAATAGTTAAGAAATGGTAAAATTCAACATATCCAGAAGAAATGTAATGTCATCAAGCGACTAAATTTCACTTACTACAAAGAAATATGCAATTATAAGTGATTGAAACGAGTGTTGATTGCATAATAGAGTTAGTTTATTTTATAGTTTTATATCTATATCAATACGATGAACATAGAATCCAGATTAGATCAAAAATGGATTAATATATTCTAATGATTCTAATGGCTTAATAACTTGTTAGGGATGGATTTCTAAAATTTCTTTAGGGTTCGATCATTTACATTTTTGCTAGATTAACCAAATGGTATCATCTGCAAATTCAAAGAAAGGTAGAATCTCAAACGATGACGCTGGTTTCTCAAGAAATCAAAAAATACAAAATCAAAATTTTATGATTTTTGGAATCTCTTTTTGCATAAAAATGAACTTTTTTGTTTAGTCTGGTAGTCAAGTGATATTCCGTCCGGTCCATTTGTGTTTTAGATAAAGTGTTCGATAATAGTTCAGGCGACCAGGATTTAATCTCAGAGTGCGTCATACCAAAGACACAAAAAGAGTACTTTATATTTCCTTGCTTAAGTCACAGTATTGTAAGGTACATATCAAGGTTAAAGTGGAGCAATCTAGGGAAAGGAGTTGTGTCGTAGTAATTAAAAGGGATCCATTGGGTCACCCTCGACAATGGTCCCCAACTTTATATATATATATATATACATTACAGTTCTATTTCAAACAATTGATTTTAGAATAATTACGCAACATCCGTGTCAAAAAACAGTTTTATATGAAACAATTCAGCTTAGCTTACATTCACAGTTTAGTTCTATTTACAAACAGTTCAATTTCAAGCAGTTCAGTTCAGAATAAGTACGTAGTTTCAATGTCAAAAACACGAACAATTCAGTTTAGCATAGGTACACTACTTCAATATAAAAACAGTTCTATTTCAAATAATTCAGTTTAGCATACTAAATAACGTCCATTTCATACAATCATTCAAGCATAAGTACACAATCCAAATCTCAGAACAGTTCTATTTCAAGCAATTCAGTTTATCATAAGTATACAGTTTAGTTATATTGGACCCTTAGGTAGTACCCTATCAAGCCAAAGTAGACCTGGGATCGATGGCAATCAAGGAGTACTCTGCATTCCCCAAATATTCAGCATTACTGAAGCATCACCATCAAACTGCTTATTGACATATCCAGGACACTTGTTGGGGGAGTCTTAAGCCTCTGCACAGAAGCAGTCGGTGTATTCTACAATCTAAACCAACTGGACACAGTTATATGGTTTCAATTATTGCTATATAACAGACATAATTTATTATCAGTCACTTCTTTTCTCACAGTATGTTGATGATTTCACTTTTTAATGGGTATAAAGCAATTTGTTAGCACATTAGTATTACTATAGCTTCTACACAATGGTTTTAATTGTTGATATCTAACACTAATAATTCTCTTCAATACTAATTATTTGTTTGCGGACAGTGAGGTGGTTATAAGTATTGTTGATCATCATTATAATAGCGCACTCCTAGCACATATTTCCATGAATCTTGCTATTCGTCCCTTTCCGATCGTTTCCGGTAGGTCTTCATGACTATATCCTGTGTCTGTACAGAGCTTTCCTTGGCCAACACTGTCACGTCCGTGTGAAGTGGTCTATAGGAGAACGTCCCTTATGAGTCCGTCATGCTTCTCCAGCAGTTTCACTCATGCCTTTTTCGTCTTATTTGCATGGTTATAGAGATTGGTGGTTGGTAGCCGTGCAGCTGCTGCGTGTGATGTTACTTTCAGGATTTGTTCAATATAGCTCGTAGCATTCTTGTGTAATTCTCCTTTAGCTTTTTTCTGTAGGCTTGGTGTCACGTGGTCTCCCACTGAGATGATAGAAATAAGATTACTTCTATCCTCGTGTTCGAATTAACAGTAGCAAGCCGTCAAAGAATGACTGTTAAGAAAGAATATGGGTCACAGTGGAAAACAGATGTTTTTACTTGGTGACCTCACTCGGGTCGCCTGACACGGGAAGGAAGAAGGTAGAAGCCAAATGATTGGCTGAGACCCTAAAACGGAAGTGGCACCTTCTTCCCGTCAGGGGAAAAAAGAAAAGAGAAAATTAGTTGTTGGACAGGGTTCGTGGCGGATGGAACCAAAGCCAAATACTCCGGGTAAAAGGAGACGAAAAGAATATCTCGGACACGAAGGAGCCATTTCTTCAAGCCAGTATTAAAAATAGCATAAAGTCTATTAGCCCGTAAAAGAGGAAACAATCTCCACATGAACTCCGTCGAAAAAAAAAAGATAAGTAAACTTTGAGACCGTTTCTCCTCATACCCAATTTTATATACCCCTCTCTCTCTCTCTCTCTCTCTCTCTCTCTCTCTCTCTCTCGCTCTCAATATAAGAAAGACTGAAAACGAAAGAAAAGAAAAGAAGAAAGACAGTTATGTTCATGGACTATTCATTTATCATATATTTGACACGTTGAAGGTGTATATCTATGTGTAGTAAAAGATTGATATATTTTAATGTTCCCACGTGCTTGAAGTTGTTATTTGCAGCGTCGGCTACGAATCTGTTACGTCATATTTCTTTTTCAGCTTCTATTCGCCTTATGATATGCTCGCTTAAAATTGTCATATAAATTCTTCAAATTCTTATAAGGGGTACCAGAATGTCCGACTACTATAATTAATATTATTACGTCTAAACCTAGATGTCCATATCTTCCATTTTTCTAGTGGAGCAAGACTAGCGACCTGGTGGGAGTGTGTATAGCGTGAAATTTGGAACTCCTTGCCAGCCGCGGTCAGTCTGGACATAAATTAATCCCCCACATAATATGCCAGTTCCTATGTGCCCGAGGAAAAACTCTGAACGAGGATTTATAATACGAGGGATCAAGTGCCAACCTGCCCCGTCTTTACACGTGCGAAAATAAAGTCCCGTTTTGGGATTTTAAAGAATTTGCCGTCACAGACTTATTATGGGGACTGGTTACCGGAATTATTATTATAAATAATATTTATTGCTTGTAGTCGTATGACAATTCCTGCCGTCTAAATCTACCCTGGGAAACCGTGAAAGAAAAAAAGGAATATTGTCGAAACAGTCAAAATACCCGTTGATGACTGGGAAAATAAAAAAATTAAAAATAATAAAAAAAAAAGAATGGACAAAATAGAGAACTTCTTTAAAGAACCCGCCATGGAAAAGTTGGAGAGGCTGAGAAAAAGCGAGATAGTGAAAATTGGCGAGAAGCTTCAGTGAAATGTTCAGAACACAATGAAGAAACATGAACTCGTGAGAAAAAATAGCCGAGCACATGGTGAACGAAAATATGTTCGAAGAAGCAGTATTGGAAGAGCTACCAACGGAAATAATAAGAATGACACCAGAGCAAATTGAACTGGAGAAAATAATAATACAAGCCCAAATGGAACTACAGAGAAATAAGATGGAACTGGAGAAAGCTAAAATTCAGCAAGAGACAAGGTTGCGAGAAGTCGACTTGGCAATAAGCAGATGCGAAGGAAGTCATGACAGTTTCGAAGTAACGACGCAAGCGAGGCTTGTCCCAAAATTTGAAGAAGTCAACGTGGACGAATACTTCTCACATTTTGAGCAAACTGCACTCAATCTCGGGTGGCCAAGAGAATATTGGTCAATGCTACTCCAGACTGTACTGACAGGAAAAGCACAGAGAGCATATGCAACTCTGCCGACAGAAAATTGTGCCGACTATAATTTTGTGAAAGCAGCGGTTCTTAAAAGCTTCGAGTTGGTTCCAGGAGCTTATAGACAGAAATTCAGAACACAGAAAAAAACAGAAAACCAGTCTTATGTGAAATTTCTGCGAGAAAAGAAGAATGCGCTGGATAAATGGTGTGACTCTAAGAGGATAGACGGACACGCTGAAAAACTCCGGCGGCTAATATTAGCAGAATAATTTTTAAACTGTGTGCCAGAAGAAGTCAGGATTCACCTAAGTGAAAGGAAAACAGACGTGAATTATGAAATGGCCGCACTTGCAGACAAGTACGCCCTCACACACCGAAAAACGAAGGAAAAAATGTACACGGGAAGCAGAGTGAAATTTAAATCAGAGTTAAGCCCAGAAGGAAGACCTAAGGAATAAAATAGAAGGACCTTCCAAAGTAGCTGCAGAAAAGTGGTCTGCTACAAATGTGGAAAGGCTGGACACATAGCTGTAAGGTGTCAGCTTGGAAAAGGTGCAGAAAGAAACCGAACCCAGCCGAGAAAACCACAGGGAGCTGTCACGACCGCTAGAGTAGACAAGTCTTATCGACCCTGGACGAAAAAAGGGGTGATAAGAGGCCCACATGGAGGACCAGTGGAAGTATCAATTTTACGAGATACTGGAGCATCTCAGTCGTTACTTCTACGAAATAAATTACCTAAAGGAGTAGTAGAAGCATCACGTGAGGACTATGATGATAGAGCGTATTGGCGGAAAGAGGGTAAAAATACCACTATGTAAAATAACCCTAAAGTCCCAATGGGAAAATGGACCAATTCAAGTTGCTGTGGTAGATAAGTTACCCATGAAAGGAATTTCCCTCATACTGGTAAATGAAGTAAAAACTAAAAAGTGTCACCCGTGTAAGATAACGAAAATAAGCGACAAAAATGAAGAAAGAAAGTTGGCGAGAATGAACGCCAAAAATGGAAAGAAGATGGCGAAGATGAACGCTAAAAATGGAGAAAGCAAGTTGGCGAAAATGAGCGCCAAAAATGAAGAAAGAAAGATGGCGAGAATGAACACCAAACATGAAGACAACATGGTGGCAGAGCCACGTTTGAGATATAAACGACATAGTCGCTCGCAGAGTGAGAAGCTGGAAGGTAAAGAAGTGAAGCTTCCACACCTCAGGAAACAAAGAGACAAAGAAACCAGTCTTCGGAGAAAATATGAAAGTCCAACGAATAATGGGGATAAATTCCCTAATACTTATCGAGAGGATAAGAGAAAAATAAGAGGACCCCCACACATGGCTAAGGAAGAATTTGAAAAGGGCGACGAAGTCCTGCTACTATCCTCAAATAAAGGACCACACTGTGGTGGACGATATATAGGTCCCTATGTAGTAACACAGAGAATAGACAAGAGGACATATAGGATCGATACCCACGAGGGAAAGAAGAAGACACAAGTGTGTCATGCGAACAAATCAAAGAAATGTGTCCGTCAAGAAGGCCCACCTCCTAAAATTAAGAACTCGGCAATACCGAATAAATTCGAGGAAAAATTAAGCCATTTGCCTGTTTCAGAGCGAAAGGAATTAGAGAAATTAATAAAAAAAATACCCAGGTTTATTTCTCTAACGTCCCCCGAAAATGTAGTAGCATAATGTTCTTTCATAATGTTGAGGGAAAGAAGATTAAAAGAAGTTATTTGGAGCGTCGGCTACGAATTTGTTATTTTATGTTTCTTTTCCAGCTTCACGTCACCTTATGTTATCTTGCTTAAAATTGTCCTATAAAGTCCTTTAAAATATCACACGGGAAACCGGAATTGCCAACTACTATAACTAATATTATTACGTCTAAACCTAGCTGTCCATATCTTCCATTGTTCTAGGGGAGGAAGACTAGTCGCCTTGGTGGGTGTGTGTAGAGTGTGAAATTTGGAACCCCTTGCCAGCCGCGGTCAGTCTAGCCATAAATTAATCCCCCACATAATATGCCAGTTCTTATATGCCCGAGAAAAAAAACTCTGAACGAGGACTTATTCTACAAGGGATCAAGTGTCAACCTGCCCCGTCTTCACACGTGCGAAAATAAAACCCCGTTCTGGGATAAAAGTAAATTTTCGCGTCACACTTAGTCTGCATCCATGTGGATAAACCATATAGTAGAATTGACACAACCACTTCTTGGAAGAAATTACGTTTTATTTCAGCAGATAGGTCTGACTTCCCTATGATCGATAACAGATCGATTGCAGTCTATGCCTTCGCCAGGAATGAATTGATGTCACTTTCGGTGGAAGAGACGATGCTACTAAGGTACGAAAAATTCTTCACTAATTTCAGAGAACTAGTATTTAGAGTGAAATACTTGAAATATTTGATTAAAACTCATGTACTCCGTTTTGCCTGCATTTACAATGAAGACACTGTATCCCACTGCCATCTTCAGATCATGTTGTTGGGATTCTGCTTGTGTAGGTACATTTGGTTGAAGCGTTTTGTTATCTGCAAAGTATGTATCCGTTACAGTTTCTGCGTAGTATCATCTTCTTATTGTCATTTTTAGTGTAAAGCCATATTCTTTAATCAGATCTATCGACATTCAAATATGTAATATAGAAAGATTATAAACAGATATAAAGCAAATGTATCCCGAAGCAGAAAACCAGCAATAATGTCAAATAAATCAGTGTCTCGATATGGTGAGCAATTTTTTACTTTCGTGCTTTATAGAGCATCATTATGGCTGTGATAGTTTCTTTGGGGAGACCATACGCAAGTAGTATTTGCTCCATCTTCCCTCTGTACATTGAGCCAAATGCCTTTGACAAATCTCCAAATGAAGTGTGTCACCTTGAGGTGTTTCGCACGAACTCTTTCTATTATTCCACGGATTGTCAAAATCTGTGATGTTGTGGATTGCTTTTTCCGAAAGCCATTTTGATTCTTTCTGATATTTTTTTTCAGTTTCTGGTTCTATGCGGTTGAGTAGCTGTGAGTTATAAATATTAGTAGCTATATGAGTAAGGGTTATGCATCGGTAGTTCTTGGCAATTCCAAGGTCACCTTTCTTGTGGAAAGGGAGGATAGAGTCTTTTGGCCGTCTCTAAACTGTGTTCTGGTTTATAGAGCGTTGTAGTACCGGTGCAGTAAGTCATCAAATTTCCTTGTCTTCCATACATCTAGATGTATTTCATGAAGACCGGCAGTTATTCTGTTTTTAATTTTTGTTAGTACTACGTCGATTTCATTTTGATTAAACTGTCAAAGTTTAATGTCTAATTGGTTTTTAATAAATTTCCTGAAAGATTTACCGCTAACTTTAGGGGAGTTTACAAGCAGATTATTGCAATGTTCTTTCCAAATGTTTATCGTTCTTCTTGGCTGGTAGCTTTTGGTTTAGCTCTTGAAGCTCTCTTTATTTAACTCACTTAACTTACTGTCATCAATGCCAGTCAGCTGTCTCTCTTCTACAGAGTTTCTGATTTTATTGATCTGACCTTGAATGTATACTGTTTGTTCTTTTTGGTATCCGTTAATTTTGTGCCACATACTCAAATAATTCCACGTATTTCTATGTAACACCAATAATTTAATGAGGGCACACAAGTTCTTCCAAGTATTACTATAAATCACTAATAATTCAATTAGACATTTATTTGTTTTCATACAGTTTGAAAGTTAAACAGTTCTATTTGAGCAATAGATAGGACTCAATCAGGTTCTATTACTCCTTGTCAGAGGGTACTGGGAGCAATAGCAATGAATGGGTACTCCGTATTCCCCAAAGCTCCTGGACTGGAGCCTATCCTTCAGATCCTTTGATATAATATCCAGGACACTTGTTAGTGTGTCATAACCCCTTTAAAGAGATGCAGTCGATGTATTCTACAGCACCAGACTACTAGTTTATCGTTATGGATGTTTAAATCCTTACTTAATCCTGAAATGTGCAAAATATAGTTTAAAGATATATCTACTTTCATATCATTGGTATTTTTTATAATAAACTTAATGAAGAAGATAGGAGTATGCATTTAAAATCATCCATATTATGGTTTGAGATGTTAAAATATTTACCAGCCGTGAAATTTTAGTCAGTATCCCTTATTACCTTTTCTGTGGTTATGAAAGTGAAGATCGACTGTTTCCAATACAAATAACTTTATCAGATTTATTGCAACAGTTAACTTTGTCTGAACTTTTTACGAGTAAATGAATATTCCTGAATTTCTATTAAGGTAACTGAAAGGGAAAAGTGTAATCTGGAGCACTCAATTTGATTTGCCGACATATTGAAACATCTCAAAAAATATTCTTGTGAGAGGTAAATAATTTTTGCTCTGAACATCCTGAACATTGCAGACCTTATAATTCAGAAAAAAAATAATCTTCATTTTTTCCAAAACATTTATTGATTTTTGACTGCTATATATATATATATATATATATATATATATATATATATATATATAAATATATCCGTTTTGGAACCAGTATTAAGCTTTTGAGTTTTCTTTAGCACTGGAGTTAGCGATTTTAAAACCAGGAAAATCCAAAACGCGTTCTGCTGTTATTGGTTTGGGGCAAAACGCGTAACGAATTCCCCGTGTGAATACACTTGTATATTTTTGTGCATAGAAATTTGTTATCAATCATCCTGTAAAAAAGTAGTGAACTCACGCTTATTTTGAGTATTATAATGTTCATACACTGACGACAAAAATATACTTACCTTTTTTTTTTATAAAATACAGATTACTATCTCACAATAAAATAGATATTGTGCGAATAGAAATTACGCGTTTTTATTTATTCTTTACACATTGCACAATATATATAGGGTACATCAGGTAAATTTGAACATATTTTTGATTTTTAAAAATCCTTTGAAACGATTTTTTTCTGTCTATCTGTTTATCTATCTATCTTTGTATGTCTGTTAGTCTGTATATGTCTCTCTGTCTCTCTACCTCTGTTTCTCTCAGTCTTTCCCTTATATATATATATATATATATATATATATATATATATATATATATATATATATATAAGAATGGTTCATTAATTAAGGGGCATTTTTACATTTTTTCAATTTTTTTTCCCATTGATAAAAAATCTACATTTTTAAGCAGTAGTTTATAGCAAAATTTCATTTTAATGTCAGTAAAATATTTTGAGGATATTCAAAATGGGGGTAAGTCAATCAGAATTTTTCAAGATTGAACATATGCCTTTCATAAAATTCTGGTTGAAAAGTACAAAACGTACGAAATTAAGAGAAGAATTGTGATTTGTACGGAAAACAAAGATTAACAAATAATATTTATCACTGAACTAAATATGCGGTTGCTACTACCAGACTGTATTGAAAAAATATGGAAAGAGGGCATAGTGACCCTTCAGTAAAGAAAAAGACCCGGGCGCTTCAATCAGAAAAGAAGGCCATACAGACACTATTCGGGTACACGAAAAAGCTGTTGCACATTGACCTTTGACAAACCCTTCAGTTATGGATTCCTAAACCGAATGTTCCAGCTGTGAAAGCAAAAGAATAATGGAAACGGATCACGTGGGTTGACAGCCGGAAGGAGAACTGGAGGGAGTGATAGGCGTTATGAATTTATTTATACACAAATACCCACCGACAGAACGACCTTTCAGTTATTTTGCTGCTACATAACAGGCTATTAATTTCGTTTAAATATGTGCCATTGTAAATAAGGCTTTCGATTGTCAAAATCCAAATTTTCCTTCTTTATATATGTAACACAAGCCCCACGTTTTATTGAAAATTCAAATAATTTCTTATCTCTCATCAGTAATTTATGTACTTTGAATTGTGAGCGTGGTATATATATATATATATATATATATATATATATATATATAAGCACTTCCCGATGAAATTAAGGGTTGCCCATTACGTAATGCAAAGCTCTTCTAATGAACGGAATTCTCGGGTCTCCGATAGCATAAATGTAAATAAAGGATTATCAATGTATATATACGTTAAAAATAGTTCGCTTACGTTGAGACTGTTGATGGCAGTGAAGCTATGTTATCAGGCTGAAGCAAAGATAGTCCGGTTTTGATCACAGCTTTAAACACCTCGCGTGTCTGGCCACACTTATGAGTTGTAATACAACGAAACAGTCCGTCTGTGGATGACAATATATAAATGTGAGCGTGTGTAATGCATCAAACCCATATCACCGATACACCTTCCTTTTTATATATATATATATATATATATATATATATATATATATATATATATATAAACAAATCTCTCATTGATATTGAGTACTATGTAATAAGTAAAGTTAGTGACCATAGTCGAGGGTGACCCGAAGGCTCCCTTTTCGATAGCTACTACACCAAGGTGTAGGAGAGGGCGCTACTCCATTCCCTGGATTGCTCCACTTTACCCTTGAACCGTACCTTATAATGCTGAGTGTTAAGCAAGGTGGTATCAAGTTCCATTTTTAAAGTCTTGGGTATGACTCGACCTGGGATTGAACCCAGGTCTCCCGGGCCATTGGCGAACACTCTAACCGCTGGGCCAATGTCATATATATATATATATATATATATATATATATATATGTATATATGTATATATATATATATATATATATATATATATGTATATATATATATATATATATATATATTTTTGTGCGAAGGTCCGTTAGGGTTTTGAATGATTATTTTCTTTCTAAAATCTTCTAATAAAAAAAAAATCTCTGTTCGTCCTAAGGCTTTTGAGTTTTTGAAACTGAGTATTTACTGTGTATCAATTGCCAGTGGAAAGAAGATGTGTATTCTTCAATTGTGCTGATATGAAATCGATTTGATCGATTTTGGCAATCATTCATTACCGTGTTAATTTGCACACAACGCTTTTGCTCTGTCATATGTCGATTAAGAATCGTGTGGGGAATAATTTATTTGGCTTCCTAACAACTAATCTCTTCATCTGAAAAATATTCAACGTTTTCCTGAATCATATGAAAGTTATTCGTGCTCAAAAATTATTTTCTACGAGCCACTCTTGGCATAATGGTGATCGAAGTAGTAAATTGACTCGTCAACCCGTGTTCAAATCTTGGATGAGGCTGTTAGCATTTATACCCTTGGGAAAAGTATGAATCCAGCAATTACCCCTCTGATCATGTGTAAGTAATAGAGCATACTTAGCTCTTTAACCTTAGTATGGCAACTGGTCAAGATAACTCTGAATTCAAATTAGTTGTGCTCCTCTAAAAAAATGACCATTTTATGGCTTTGGGTAAATTGATACATAAAGAAATATAGAAATACCACTGGAATGATTGTTATCGTTTCACAGAATGGAATTGGCGTCTTGAATTCCAAGCATTCCTAGCATGTTGAATGTGAGCTGGCTCTCTAAGATTGTTGGAGGGAAAATTAGTCTAGAAAAACTTTTTCTACTTCAAACAGTGAAGAAATCATCAGGAAACCACTCAACCAGTTCTCCCAAGATTCGACATTGTAAAAAAAAGTAATTGCAGAGTGCAAATAGATATATAATTAAAGAACATGCAGATGAGTTAACACATTTCAAAATCTCGTATTTTCTGTACCCTAAAATGAAAATATCAAATAACTGAATGTTGCCAAAATAATATTTAATCGGTCATATAAATGGTCACATAACTCGTCAGGCGGTGCAATTTACGCAAGATGAAACAAGGAGTCGATGTTCTGAGGAACTCATTAAAAGAAGTTGGATCTTTCCATTCCAAATCATTGGTGTCGGGGAACACTAATAACTTAATGTGCATTGAAAAGTAAGAGTTAAAGGACCACCCAAACTTACAGGAAGATCTCGGTCCGTAAAAAGCCCCCACCCAAAAAAAAACCTGGAATGTTTTTGGCACGTTCTTTCTGCTACGAAACAGTATTCCACAAGTCTTAAGCCCCAGAAAAAATTCGAAAAGTTATTCGAATTTTTATTTCATCTCACTTCATTTCTGCTTGACGTAATAGTTTTGAATTCGAGTAGAAGAAACAGCGAATGCTTCTGGTGTTCTTAAGTCTTGTTAAAATGTAATGTATTCCCTCAAAATGGAGGGAAATTCCCCTCCTCCTAATACCTCGTGGTATTGTAACAAAAAAAGGAAATGTAAAGCCAACTGATAACAATAAAAATGGTAATCGATAAGAAATGATGTTTAGTGCCCAAAAGAATTTCAAAAAGTTATAATTTTGACTTCATACTTTTGCTGACTTCATATTATGACTTATACAAAATGTAAATAAATCCATGAATGTAAATTCTATATCAACAGATAGCTATTAAAATGGAAATCCAATAAAGTAATATGGTAATAACCTATTGATATCATTGACCATAAACACTGGGTGGGGGAGTTGCAAAACAAATAAGAATGTAAGATTACAACAAATTCTATTTTAGATGAAAGGCATATTTTTTCTTATACAAAGTTTCAAAGCGTTAGTCGCAGGGGTACCTTCTTTCTTTATTGAATACCAAGTGACATCTGTAACAGGAAAATGATAATTATAAACCAACCTCATTTAAATAGTGGTGTCAGTGGATGAGAAAAATAAAGAGATACCGAAGGATTAAGATGACTCTTAGTCAGGGAATACTATGCACTCAGCCTGACTTGATTATATATATAAGAGGTGCTTCAATAAGTTTCCAGACGTTTTTGTTTTTTTTTACATGCATTTAAAATTGTTGTAGACTCTTGAAAATTCAGTATGTTATTGCTATACATCTTATGAGATGGCTGAGTAATTTTTATGATTTCAGGTTCAAATGAACAGCTACAACAGGAACTGGAAAATACCCTACTAAAGCCTGATTGACACAGCTGATGAATTTCAAAAATGCAATCTGGACGTGAGGACACTTTAGAAGAACGATATACAATAAAATTCTGTTTTAAACTTGGAAAAATGCCACAGAAACGTTTGGGATGCTTCAGACTGCTTTTGGAGCATCTTCGATGAATCAAGCATAAGTTTTTGAGTGGTATAAGAGATTCAAGGAAGGCAGAGAGTCTGTGAGGTATGATGTTAGGTGTAGGAGGAGTAAGGAACTCAATACACCAAAGTTGATTGGTCAAATGGGATGGTTTGTCCAAACTGCATTTTTATGGATTAAAAGAATCTCTAAGAAGAACAGAAATAGCATTAGTATAAAAATGAATCAACTAACTAAATAAATAAATTATATATATATATATATATATATATATATATATATATATATATATATAATCATGTTTATTGCGTAAATGGATTTCTCTAACTCTCTATCACCATCCATCTCTGTCAAACATCGCTCCCGGAAGGTCTTCCAGGCTACATCCTCTATGAGAAAAAAACTTTCATAGGTAAGTTCTAGCTGGTCGTCCTACACTTACGCGTCCCTGTGGAGGGGTCCAAAGGAGAACATCGCATCTGAAATTGTCCTTGCTCCTCCAGCAGTGTCCCGTGTCACTCGTTCGTCTAGACGGGATGGTCTTCGAGATGGGTGGTAGGTCGTAGTATAGCTGCTGTCTAGTGGGATGTTACTTTCAGGATTTATTCAATGTAGCTGAGAGCATTCTTGTGCAATTGCTTTTTCTCTATACTCTTAGTCAGCGTCCAAATGGTGCATCCATATATCAGTATCGACTTAACCGCTGTTAGAAAAAATTGCGTTTTATTTTATCGAATAGAATTGATTTCCATATGACCAATAGCTGATCAATAGCATTCCATGTCTTCGTTATTCACGTATTGATGCCATTTTCGGTAGTTGAGGCGATGTTTCTGTGGTAGGTGAACTTATCCACTAGTTTCAGAGAATCCCCATTTAGTGTAGAGATATCGCAACTTTGATTAAATCACATGTACCCCATTTTGTCTCTGTTCATATGGAGATCACTGTCTCCAGATGCCTCCTCCAGACAATGTAGCATTTGCCTTAAGCGCTATATCATTAATGTTGTTTGAATCCGTAACAGTTCATGCGGCCTATTTTCTGTTTCTTACCTTTTCCAGTGTAAGGCCATCTTCTTTCATTAAATCCATCGACGTCCGAAGTTCATAGTCAAGGAATATCATGTATACCGCTAATGTGTCCCTTTGCAGGACACCTGAAACAATGTCAAAGAAGTCTATGTCTCCATACGGCGAGAGAACATTTACTTTCGAGTTTTTAAACAGCATCATTATGGCTGGAACAGGCTTCTTGGGTAGACCGTAGGCTCAAAGTATTTGCTCCATCATCCCTCTGTGTATGGAGTTAAATGCCTTGGAGAAATCTACATATATGAGAGTAGCCTCGAGGTTTTCTGGCTCGTACACCTTCTAAAATTCGCCGGATGGTCAGAATTCTTGGTGTTGTAGTCCGATTCCTGCGAAAGCTATTTTGGTTTTTCCACATAATTTTCTCAATTTCCGGTTCAATACGGTTGAGTAGCAGAGCATTGAAAATCTTAGCCGCTATGTAAGTAAGGTTATACCTGCATAGTTCTTGGCAATCCCGTGGTCGCTTTTCTTAGGAAAACGGGGGATGCAGCTCATTGTCATTCGGTCTATTGTGTTTTGCTTATATTCGGCGTGGCAGTATTGGAGCAATATGACGTCGAATTTCCTTGTCTTCCATACTTCTTGAGATATTTCATCCAGACAAGCAGCTTTCCTGTTTTTAATTTTCGTTAAGACTATATCGATTTATTCTTACTTAAACTGCTCTTGTTTGATATCTAGCTGATTATCAATAATTCTACTGATAGGTTCATCCGTAACTTTAGGGGACTTTCCAATTCTTAAATAGACATTTTCTGTGGCTTATCAGTGTTTCGCATTTGTCAACTTGTTGTCATGGCGAGATGACAACGAGGTCAAAAGTCTCTTTAGCACGACAATGGTGCATAAATGTATTTTCGGTGCCATACCAGTCCATACCCTCATGGCAGGGTTACTTCGGAGGAAAAACCGACAGAAAAGAAAGAAAGAAAGTCAAAGTAAAGAGATCAAAGAAAAAGGAACAGAAAAGAAAACGCATGAAAACACACACAAAAAGGTGGAAAGGACATGTCTTGTGTTTCGATACTCCCTTTCTTTCTCCAAGCAGCTATTTGCTACTTAGTAAATAAAGCTCCGTGTATGTTTCAGAGGTTAACCTTCGTCAATTTTTTTACCATGCTGGGGACACATCGGGGTCTAAAATCTCTTTAGTTCCACAACAGTAGTGAAAGTTCAGTTGTATGCTAAACGTTACGATTAGTGTCTTAGGATATGACATCGGTAACACGAGTTAAATTTCTGGGTGATGTTAATAGCCTTTTACTTTGCGCTGAATCCCTTGAGAAATGTATGAATCCATCTCATCTTAGCTCTTGCTATGGGTAAATAATAGGACAGACTAGATTTTTTTTGTGTTGGTTAAAAAAACATGCATTTCAAACTAGCTATATTGCACTTAAAAATTAACGTTGTGTAGAAAGGTTTGGGTAAATGCATACTTAAAACGAGGGCTTGGGTCCTCTACTACACCTGAGTGTAGCAGCTATTGAAAAGGGAGCCTTTGGGTTACCCTCGACTATGCTCAACAACTTTACGTATATTACAAAAAGTTATCCCGCCTATGTTGATCCAAAGGATCGTCATTATTATCAAAGAGTGCCGTCAACTGGGATTCGTTTTATTCTCTCTTACCGTCCATTCCTTTCGGTTATCACACATAAAAAGTCGTCTAAACGGCACTCAGTGTCCTATCAATGTAAATTTTAGCTGTTCTACCAATACTGGTGTGTTCTTGAGAATTAAGCAATCACAGAACATTGCTTATGAGTTCGTCCTTTTTCTCCAACAGTACCCATCCTGTCTTCCTCGTTTTTCTTGGTGGTTTATGAGATCGAATGTAAATGGCCGTACTGCTGGGTTTTTTTTTAGGTTACTGTTTCGTAGATGTGTTCAAAATAGCATTCTTGGATCATTTTCATCAACCTTTTCTCCAATTGTTTTGTTAGAGCCTCTGGTAAAACCATACATTAGTACGGACACGTCTATAACATGAAAGAATTCCCGTTCTGTCCAATTCCATTGGACAGAGCATATGTTCAGTTAGGTGACAATATTTATCCCTATATTCATTGCGTTTTCTTCTACGGTTTTTGTCATAGTAAACAGCTCCTTGAATATGATTTAGTTTTAGTGAAATATATAGGAGTCTGTATTTTCAAAGCATCGCTCATAGCATATTATCCACTCAATTCCCCAACACTATAACTACTTAGCAACAGAATTGCAGACGACTGGCGTCATACGACGTTTTAATTGGTGAATACCTCTAAAAATAAATACATTCTCATCATTTTTATTTCCCCAAATCCTTTTAAGGATGTTTGCTTTCGGTATTATGATAATCGATATAAAATTCAGAGGAAAAAAAATTTAAAAAGCAGATCATGAGGCCACTTGTTAAGAATCTATGTGTTTTCCTGCGGGAGAAGTTGACAATAAATCAAGTTGTTTATTTTCTAACACTTTACAAGTTTCAATGTCTCATATATTTCTTTGAATGAATTTACTTCCATGTTCATGCTTTTGTATTTTTTGTTCGCCCGTTTTTAATTTCAGACACCACTTATAACTCTATTCCCCATCCCTCCATCGCTCTCTACCCCTCTCTTAGCCTCTCTGTCATTGACTCGGCGTGTCTCTACATCTGAGTATCTATGTCTGTATCTCTCTCTCTTTTTTCTCTCTCTCTCTCCCTCTCTCTCTCTCTCGCTTCTCTTAATCTGTTTCTGTTTATCTGTCACTTCCTCTGTGTCAGTTTCTCCTCTCTCTCTCTTCTGCAACTATCGCTGCCTTTGTGTATCTGTCTCTCTGCCTTTCGCTCTTTCGCTCTCTCCCACTCTCCTCTCTCTCTCTCTCTCTCTCTCTCTATATATATATATATATATATATATATATATATCTGTGCTTCTATCAGTCTCTATCTCTGTGTGTCTGTCTTTCTTTCTTTGTTTACGAATGCCTATAAGAAAAAGTACCTTTATAATTTGGCGAAAACTTTGTATCTCAGTATCCAATATTCAGAGTAGAGTTATATGAAGTATAAAAATAATCCTTTACCTGAAACCTCTTAAACCTTAGATTTTCCATTTTCCATTTTACTTTCTGATATATACATAGTAACCGTTTCAATACTGCCAATTCGCATCATAAATTGAATAATATATAATAGCTATTATAACCCTTAAAGGCAATTTTACCGTAAATCCAACTTGATATCTGAACTTGTTCAAAGAAACCAACACAATTAGAACCCAAGAACCTAAGCAAACGTAAAACAGGACGCCTATAAGAATGCTAAGAAACAAAAAATAAATAAAATTACGGTAAGGAATTTAAAAAAAATAGACGTTAAAACTTAATAATATCTTTAAAAAATCAGACCCCATTTAAACGCCTCCAACCCTTACCTCACCCTCCTCGCAAAACCTAAGGGAATCCATATAAAGCAGGGCGGTGGACGTAAAGGCAAGTGGAGAAACCCTTTGACGGCTCAACGTAATGCCTAACATGACCCCGGGCGTATGAACCCTACGGTTCTTTGGACAGGATCAGTTTGTTCGATCGGGGAACTGCTGCTTCTCATCTATAAGGGTGGCTTCTATATATGAGAATAAAAACTGCCACTGTCCAAACCGCATCGCTCTTCGTGAGTGTGAAAAAGGGGCGCGTCCTGCCGAGGTTAGAGCCCTGAAAAGTCAGCTACAGAGCTCAAAGAACAAAAATTACTAAAATGCAAACACACAGTACAAATAGCAACATTTAACGTTAGAACCTTAAATAGAATAGGACAACTATCGGAGCTTACTGCATCTGCCAGAGAACACAGAATAGACATAATATGCATTCAAGAACACAGATACAAACATAGCGAGGATATTAAATATCACGTTACCGGCAATGGATGGACGCTAGCCACTGCATCAGCATGGAAAAACTCTATCAATGCCACGATAGGAGAAGTAGGTATGCTTGTTGGACCACTAGCCCTAAAATCACTAAATAGTAAAGTAAAAATTCACGCAAAGATGATGGTAGCTACTTTTAAAGTCAACCCTAGAGCAACAATCATCTCCTGCTATAGCCAACCAATATTAGTGAAGAAAATGAACTCATCGCCTTCTACGATGAGCTATCCTCTCTTGTGCGTAGCATCCCGAAAAACAACGTTCTCGTCATTGGCGGAGACATGAATAACAAAATTGGAAAAAACGGAAACCACAAATACAGCCTACACACCTCGTTAAAGAGGAATGGACAACATCTTAGAGATTTCACGATAGAAAATTGATTAACATGCTTAAATACAAACTTTCAAAAAAAGGGAGGGAAAATTATGGACCTACACATACGTAAACAATACTAAAACACAGAAAGACTACGTCTTTATAAACAAGAAATGGAAAAAAAAAACGATGTGAATTGCGAGGCTTGCTCCTCTTTCGTGGGTGTGTCTTCCGATCACCGAATCGTCACGGCAAAAATACGATTGAGCCTACGAAAGAACGTCACCCGAACAACGACCCCCATAACCTATGACTGGTCCTTCTTAATAACTATGATACAAGGGATTAAGAAAAAAAATTCAATGCACTACAGGAGAAGACAGAAACACGTACTCCGAGTGACGAATATGAGAATTTCGTCAACGCCCATCTAGAAGCAGCAACGAAATACATACTAACAAAACATAAAACTAAATCTAGAGTCACATGGGAGATATTAATGGTAAGAGAAAAACGTGAAAACGTGAAAACTTTCCCCAAATGCAATTGAAAGACCCCAACTTACGCAAATGCCCACAAACTAAACAAGTCACAAAATGAATTAGCAAGCATATGCCTAAAAGAACAGAGAGAATACATACAAAATCAGATAGATAAGATTAGAGACTCAGTGGAAGATAGGCAATCTATAATAGCATGGCTAATGATAAACAAAATAAGCAGAAAGAATACCACGGCCAAAGATAAACTGAATCCTACAAACCAACCAGAAAGAATAAAACTGTGGAAACATTTCAAGAATCTACAAGGAAACCCATCCATGTCACCCATGAACCAATCACAAGAATAATTAGTAAGCTATTAGACATCAAACTGGGACCGTTTACGCTAGAAAATATTGACTCAATACTTGAAAAAATTAAAAATTGAAAAGCCGCAGGGCTTGATAAAATTCCCCCAGAAGTATGGAAGACCAGACAATTCGACGACATACTGCTCCGACACTGTCGTGCAGTATATAATCAAAATCCGATAGACAGATGGATGAAGGGACGCATCATCGCTTTCCTAAAAAGGGCAACCTGGGATTAGCCAAGAACTACCGAGGTATAATACTTACATCCATAGTAGCCAAAATATACAATGCCTTACTACGCATCTGCGTAGAACCCAAGACTGACAACATTCTCAGGAAGAACCAAAAAGGCTTCCGGAGAAATAGTTTCACGACCTCACAAATTTTGACTATCCGTAGAATTCTTGAAGGTTTACGGGCAAAAACCTACAGGTGATAATATTATTTGTGGACTTTACAAAGGCATTTGATTCCATACACAAAGGGAAGATGGAGCAAATTCTACTTGCATACGGTCTACCAAAAGAAACTGTGGCAGACATAATGATTCTCTACAGAAACACCAAAGTGAAAGTGCATTCTCTGGATGGAGACACAGACTACTTCACAATTGTAGCAGGGCTACTGCAAGGAGACACACTTGCTCAATACCTATTTATCATCTGTATAGACTACGTGTTTAGAACATCGATCGATAAAATCAAAGAAAACGGTTTCGAGCTGAGAAAGAGAAGTAGCAGAAGGTACCTCGTAAAAACAGTTACCGACGACGACTACGCCGATGACATTGCGATTCTGGCGAATGCACCCACCCAAGCTGAAACCCTACAGCATAGTCTGGAACGAGCTTCCGCAGGCATTGGCTCCAATGCCAATGCACACAAAACGGAATATATGTGTTTTAATCAAACAGGTAATATTCCAACACAAAACGGTAGCTCTCTGAAACTAGTAGACAAGTTCACCTACCTAGGAAGCAGTGCCTCATCGACCGAAACAGATATTGACACGCGACTAACAAAGGCATGGACTGCTATCAATAGTCTATCGGTCATATGGAAGTTAGAACTGACTGATAAAATGAAACACAGTTTCTTCCGAGCAGCGATCGTCTCAATACAGCTATATGCATGTACTACATAGACGCTGCTTAAACAGCTGGAGAAAAAGCTTGACGGCAATTACACAAGAATGCTACGAACATTACTGAACAGGTCCTGGACGCAACACCCAAAAAAGCAGCAGCTGTACGGCCACCTACTATCCATCACAAAAACTATCCAAATTAGAGGAACCAGACATGCACGACACTGTTGGAGAAGTCGGGACGAACTCGTAAGGATGTACTCCTGTGGACCCCTTCAGGAAGAACCAAAATGGCTTTAAGTGAAACAGATCCACGACGTCACAAATTTTGACCATCTGTCAAATTCTTGAAGGAGTACGTGCCAAAAAAACTACAGGCAACAATATTATTTGTCGATTTCGCCAAGGCCTTTGACACTGTACACAAAGGAAAGATGGAACTAATTCTACTCGCCTACCCAAAGAAACCGTCGTTGTTTTAATGATACTATATAGAAACACCAAATTAAAAGTTTGCTCCCCGGATGGAGACACAGACTAATTCAACATTATAGCAGGTTTGCTGCAAGGAAACACATTAGCCTTATAACTCTCTATCATCTGTCTTGATTACGTGCTTAGAAAGTCTATTGATGGAATGAAAGAAAACAGTTTCAAGCAAACGGAAAGAAGCAGAAGATACCTTGCACAAACAATTACAGACGCCGACTACGCCGATGAAATAGCACTTTTGGCAAATACACCCACCCAAGCCGAATCCCTGGTACCTTGTCTCGAACGCGAAGCTGCTGGCATAGGCCTTTACGTCAATGCACACGAAACGGAATATATGTGCTTTAATCCAAAATGCGACATCTCCACAATAAACAGTAGCTCTCTGAAACTTGTAGACTATTTTACCAACCTAGGAAGCAGTGTCTCATCAACCAAGACAGGCATCAACACGTAACTAGCAAAGGCATGGACACCTATCAATACGCTATCGGTCATATAGAAGTTAGACCTGACCGATAAAAAACGCATTTTTTCCCAAGCAGCGGTCGAGTCGTTACCGCCGTATGGATGCACTACATGGACACTAACTAAAGGACTGGAGAAAAATCTTAACAGCAACTACACAAGAATGCTGCGAGCAATATTGAACAAGTCCTGGAGGCAGCACCCCATAAAGCAGCAGCTGTACGGCCACTTACCACTCATCACGAAAACTATCAAAGTTAGACGAACCAGATATGCAGGACATTTCTGAAGAATTAGAGACAAACTCATAAGTGACGCACTCATGTGGACCCCTTTAAATGGACGAGCAAAGGCAGGACGACCAGATAGAACTTAACATACAACAGCTCTCTGCCGATACGGGATGTGATCTTGAGGACCTGCCGGAAGCGATGGACAATATAGAATGGTGGCGAGAAAGGGTTAGATATATCCGTGCTGATTGCATGACATGATGATGATAAATTGTTTGAAATAGAATCATTTTGACATTTAAACTACGTACTTATGCTAAAATTAATTGTTCGAAATGGAACTCTTTTTGTGCGTTAAACTGAATTGCTTGAAATAAAACTGTTTTTGACATTAAAACTTCATTTACGTAAACTGAATTAGTTGAATTAAAACTGTGTGACTAAAGAAGATAGCATGAAATAGAAATGTTTTTGATAATTAAACTATGTTCTAATGCTAATTGGAATTGTTTGAAATATAACTATTTATTTGTATAACAATTGATTTGGCATTAAATAACCTACAAAGGTTGATATGCTACAAAACCTAAATTAGCATAAACAAACAAAATTTGAAATTTAAATGCAAATATTACAACTATTACAGTGAGGTAAAAGTCTTGCAATATTTGGGTAACTCAAGGTGGAATTAGATTGTTTTGGATGCTGTTGCCGATGCCGTGAAGGTGGCATACCACACAAGACTGTGAGATGCCGAGCTTGCTTCATACTCTTCGGCTTAAAGTGCAACCTCTTAATCAACGGTTTAAGACCTACCTGATTGTGCTGATTGTTGCGTTTCTTGTAACTTAAATTCAGTTTTTTCAACCATCTAGTTTCTATAATCTTGTTAACTTTGCCTTCACTTTTCGTTTTGGTTGATTTTGCTGTATCACGACTCAATTCGAACACTTAAAGCATAAGTTACCGAATTAGATTGTATTGCACATTTATCTGAGCTGTTTTCAATTCACACATAGAGTGATGCAATGCTTAACGTGTCAGTACAACTACAAAGATATAACCAAGTTGGGAGAGAACCAACTATGGGTTGAATTGATTCAGTGACGTGATATATCCGCTGAAAACTAGTATGTACCACACTAGTGCAAAACCTTTGACTCATTTGAGTAGTAATGGTCATTTTTTTTCTTTTTTGCCTGAATGTATATGTTAGGATGGGTAACTCGTATGAAGCAATAGTTAGCAAACCAGGTGAGCGAACCATATCAGAAGATCATTTCTATTTATTCCTACGATTACTATGAGTCTCAATATTCTACTTTCACATCAAAAGAAAAGAAACTTAATAAATACTTGTTTGCACCTTTAGGTATACACAGCCTAACAGCCAGATTCACTTGGCGTTATAAAAGCTGTACCGTAAAGGCAGGTTTTTGTGTGTCCCTCTGTCTGTTGTCATTAGTATGTCTAAGATTATATTAAACTCACTTAATCCTTCTGTCTCTTTTTCATCTGATGGGTTTAGTCATAGTGGTTTAGATATAAAGTAAGTAATGTTGACGACCTTTGTCGAGGGTGACCCGAGGCATCCCTTTTTCAATATCTACTACACCGTGCTGTAGAGGAAGGCGCCATACCTTTCCGAGGATTGCGCCACATAACCCTTGATCATTACCTTATAGTGTTGAATGCTTAGCAAGGGGTATCAAGTGCCATTTTTTGAGTCTTTGGTATGACTTGACCCGAGATTGAAGACTGGTCTCCTGGGCCACTGGCATACACTCTATTCATTAGACCAATGGCCTTGTTTAGATATACTTCTTTGAAATAATTAATTGCGACCAAACAGTTTGAGAGGAGTCATGGTAGTGTAGAGGCTAACGTGCTGGACTATAACCTCCAAGTAAGCGAGTTCTAATTGAAGTCACGCAGTTACGTTCACTTTCCGACTAATACACTTGGAGAAATTGTGAAAGCTCTTACTGCCCCCAGTTACGGGGTAAATAAACCAGTACTGTTCATTTTTTCAAAAGTTTGCTTCGAGATTTAATAACCCAGGAAGGTTAATATATCATTGAAAAAAGAAGCCAAAAAAATATTTAAAAAATAACCAAAGATTTCGGTTAGTGGTCTATGTTCTCAGTAGCAGAGGACATTGTCATTACATATCTGTATGCGTGTGGTTTGGAGTAATCAAAATGGTATATGTATTTACATTTCTATGCGCATACAATATGTACCCGAGCAATGAACGAATTTTTTAAGATCGATTTTTTTTTTTACCATAGAAATAAACAGTGATTCATTATTCAGGATACGATTTATAAAACGTTGAAGCCTACCTTGTTTCTAGGCCTAACTTTGCCGTAACTTCAACCCAAACACTCTACACAAAATCTATAAAACAAACGCTATTACTTAACGCAGTCAAGTTTTTTACTGAAATTTATTTACTTTTATAACACATTCACATATATTTTTTTACTTTTTTCTTATTGAAAAAAATAAGAGATATCGTTTAAGAGTGCTTGATTACTTACATACGAAATTACTATATTTTCAAGGTCTCACTTTTTATACTGGAGTTGCATTTTCTCTTGATTTGGGACAATAAGGCGCATAGATGTTCGTATTGATTGTAAGCAAATTCATTATCAGATCATCTGAGAAAAATAGTGATATACATTACATGGATACTGTTAGCGTTCCGAATTTAAAGCAGAGGGAAATGCAAGTAATGTAAAAAAAGGAGTTTTTCCCCATTTGTAAATGATGTCACTGTAAAATACGTGATAATTTTGCTGTTATGATTTTGCAAAACACAGTTATGACGGGTTTAACGGATATTTCCTATGCATATCTAAGTCTGGCTCCGGGGCAAATACAAATAAATAAGAACCGACTGATCAAGAGGATCGGTCGTATTTAAAAATCAATATTCCAATTTTTTTAGTTAACACTAGGCTCAACGTCAGACCAGTGAAGGGAGTTAGAAATAGAAAATCATTTCAGACACAAACTAGAACTTCTTGATAATTTTATATTGAAATTTACGTTTATTTATTTATTTTTTTCTTCATGTTTTAAAATGTAAATTTCTTACGAGAATCATTCAATGAATAAGGGCATTTTTGGTAAAAAAGCAAAAACAAAACAAAAAAAAAATCAATATTTTTGTCTTCGCTTTTAAAGTGGAATTGTTTGGTTTGGTTTGGTTTGGTTTGGTTTCATGGCGTACCAAATTTTTTTTTATGCCGAATCCTCTTTATAATTCAGTTTAGTGTAAGTTGAGTTTTAATATCAAAAACAGTTCCATTTCAAACAATTCAGTTTAGCATAAGCACGCAGTTTAAATGTAAGTACATAGTAAAATTGTCAAAAAAAGTTCTATTTCAATAGATTCGGTTTAGTCAAACAGTTCTATTTAAAACAATTCAGTTTAGCACAAGTAGACTTTTTAGCTCTATTTGACCCATAGATAGGACCCTATTCGGTGTTATAACTTCAAGTCAGAGTTGAATTGGGAGCGATGGCAATAAACGGGTATTCTGCATTACCCAAAACTCTAGCATTACTGAAGCCTCTACATTGGATTGTTTGAAATTTATATATCTGATCCTTTCCCGTGTTTCAGCAAAAAAATGTTTACAGCAAAGCTAAAAATGGGTTTTTCTTTTAAACCTGAATAAAAAAAAGCAGTTCATGGAGTAGAAACACAATGACTTGGGCATCTAAAAAGTTCCCAATGTAGCATTCAATCAAGAAGGTGATTCTCACCCTATCTTGAGACATGAAATAGGCATTATTATTGGTTTCCGTAAGAAAGATACAATTTTAAACAATTATTTCTCTTGCAAACACCTTGGTATTTATCAAATGAAGCTCGTACTTCGATTGATGTGGGATTGCTTTTCTTATACAAAACAATCTATTGGACAACGTTTCCCGACAAAATGTCCCAAACGAACGAAATAAAAAATAATATATCATTATTAATATAGTGTACTACCTAGGGGTTAGAGTGTTCGCCAATGGCCCTGGAGACCTGGGTTCAATCCCAGGTCGAGTTATAGCAAAGACTCAAAAAATGGTACTTGATGCCTCCTTGCTTAGCACTCAGCATTATAAGGTACGGATCAAGGGTAAAGTAGAGCAATCCAGGAAAGGAGTAGCGCCCTCCCCTACACATTGGTGTAGTAGCTATCGAAAAGGGAGCCTTCGGGTTACCCTCGACTATGGTCGTCAACTTTACTTTACTTAATATAGTGTCAGAAAAAAAAAATTTAATTAAACCCCATTTCTTAGCATCAATTATCTTTTTTCAAAAAATCGTTCACTTCATAACATAATTTTGTGAGATTCATTTAATTTTAATGAAAGTTAAGTAAACATACAAGCGTGACAGTTGAAGTGAATGGCACAATGCAAATAGATTAGTTATTGATAAAAATAAAGTGCAACTGAAAGATAGCTAAGTTAACAAGGTTCTAAATCTCGTCAGGTAGGCCACTAGTAAACACGATATCTTTGACCTAGCACTCCTGAGTAAAAAACAGTAGTTAACTAGTACTTAGCGAGGTCGTAAAGGTAGCAAAGCAAACTAGACTGTAATATGCTGAGCTTGCCTAATACTAATGAATCGGCCATGCAATATCTTGAGGGAACTGGCTGGATAATGTCTCTTACGCAAGGCAAAATTGGGGTCCATTGATCTATTAACCCCAATAACAGAACCTTGGTTTTTAGATTTGTTATATTTTTGGTAGCGGAAGACATGGGAAGACTAAAGATAGAGTGAACGGAGAGCAATTGAACCATTCGAAGAGGAGAGAAAAACTGTTTCATGCCAGAAGGAAGAAGCTGCTCCCGCATATTGTGTCCATTATCCATTTCCACATATTTCCGCGGCCTCGGAAACTGAAGAGAAGGATTAAAGCAACGGAGATCATAACACTTGAGGTGAGTTGTTCCTTTCCCATCAGACAATCAACCATAAACCAACATGGCAGCCGTTGGCAACAATGCTACACTAAGGTTATGTCTGTGTAATGGCACTGCTAACACTGTAAAATCTAAAATGACAACTTATTTAAAAACTGGAGAGTAAGAAATTCCCGGATATATTATTTAAAATCCCATAGGTAACATTCAGTTTTTCTGATAAGATCTTTCATAAATTTAGCTATGCATTACTGTGATCGAAAGTCACATCGTTAAAATTAATCTGAGTCTGCCTCATTTCCCTCTAAAGCAGTTTTAGCTTTCTAATAGCTTTTAATCAATTTGATTGTTAACAACTGAAAATCTCTTTTTCCGAGGTCGTCCAGTGGACTCAAAATATACTAAATTTGGCCCGTCGCCAGTTTTAATAGTTACTTCATAAACTACATTGTCCGTCAAACATTTGTTCCAAATGAGACCATCATATTTCCATCATGAAGTAGTTGGGGCTACAATTGATGTTAATGTCTAGTATCTTTGTATTATGCCATACATTATATGCAGAGTATTGCCATTACAACTGTAACTTAATCTTATCATAGTCTTATTAAATATTTTATATGATATGTAGCTTTTATGGAAGTGTGTACCTATTAGAGTTATAATATATATTTATATCTATATCTCTATTTAATAATATATGTATCTATCAATCTATCAATAGATAGATAGATAGGATGGGAGAGAGAAAAAGAGAGAGAGAGAGAAAGAGAGATAAAGGGGAGTAAAAGAGGAGAAATGACGATGCGAGTGAGAAAGAAAGAAAGAAAGAGAAGGTAATGAATAGACATCTTTGAGCAAAAAGGCACTCTCGTACATCCTTTTAGAGGCGCTCATGGTGCGACAGTTTTTGTCATTGGAACTGGCCGTGGAAATCCAGAGCTCAAATCCTGGAATGTTATTCGATAAAAAATACATGAAACCATAAAGTTACCTGCAGATTATACCCTTTGAAAATATTATATATATATATATATATATATATATCATTTGTCATGAGATAACTATCAAGTGTTGATATGCAATAAAAGACCAACTAACTAAAACTTGAAGAGGTTGTTTGCATTGCATTTCGCCCAATTGCCCTTAGGAAAAGTGTGAATCCATCTCTTCATCTCTATTCCCATCTATGGGTAAGTAAAGAGGTATACTGGGTTCTTCGTTAGAAACCCACTTTTAGAAGGAAAACTCTGAATTAAAACCACCTTTACTTCACTGAAAACTTGACTTTGTGTTACATTCTACCCGTGACAGGAAATTTGGATAAATTGAGGAGAATCCATGCAAACCACACATCGTACAGATTCACTGTCACACAAAATCACACACACACACATACACATGCATCTAAGGATAAAAAAATGGGAATGTCAGAATGCCTTAATTGAGATCATTTTTATAGGATATACATCTAAAATAAAATTATGAAACACTTTTAGAAAAATTAAGATGTATTCCTATCATCATCATCATGTCGCGCCGCCAGCGCTGATATCTCTGACCCTCTCTCGCCATTTCTCCCTATCATTCATCGCCTCCGGCAGGTCTTCAGGGTTACATCCTGTGTCCTCACAGAGTTGCTGTATGTAGGTTCGTGCTGGTCGTCCCACTCTTGCACATCCATATGTGGGAGTCCACAGGAGTACATCGCTTATGAGCTCGTCCTTGCTTCTCCAGCAGTGTCCTGCGTGTCTGGTTCGTCGAACTTGTATAGTTTTCGTGATGGGGGGCAAGTGTCCGTATAGTTGGAGTCTCGTGGGGTGTTGTCGCCAGGACTTGTTTAATACTGCTCTCAACATTCTTGTGTAATTTCCGTCCAGCCTCCTCTCCAGCCGCTTCGTAAGCGTCCATGTGGTTCATCTATATAGCAGTATCGACACAACCGCTGCCTGGAAGAAACTGCGTTTCATTTTATCAGTTAGGTCCGACTTCAGTTGTTTTAATACAATTGATAACATCTCTGTCAACTTTAAAACTTACAAATCTGAAAAATGATTTATTCATTACTATCATATATATAGTCATCCACAAACTGATCGTTTCATTGTATTACTACTCTTCAGTGTGACTGGGCCCGCGACTTGCTTTAAGTTAAGATCGAAACCCACATGACGTTATATCGATCGGACATCTTACCCCAGATTCATTGGCATTCTCAGCGTAAGTGAAAGAATATGATTACGTGTATAATTCTTCATATCTATATGCATAAACAAAGAACAATAACTTAGAGAAAATCAAACAACGGAAATTCAGACTTAATCATATTTTATGTTAGTAATATCGCCAACATATTGCTGTTCTCACTTTATTAGATTATCTGTGCGACTTAATAAGAACGTTTCTAGACACTGTAAACAAAGAAGAGTCTGCATGGATTTATTTGTTGTTTTAACTATTTATTTCGAGACAGAAAAATCTCTATTAAAAGCATTAAGAAATATAAAAAATACACCATATATGTACATACATACATATTTACTTACATACATGCATACATACATACGAGGTGTGTGTGAAAAATACCCAGAATGCTGTCACGAACTCTTTAAATTTAAAATCACAATCTACAAGTTTGTTTTTTTTTTTCCGGCAATGTAACCTCCTCAGGTTTAACAATCTTTCCTATTCCTCTGTGCTATACTTTTATGCCCTACAAGAATGATTATTCTAGGACGCCTCCCCCAGCTACATCATTACATTTCTTTTAATTTTCTAAGCTGTTTGCTTAGATGTAGCACAAGGCCGCATGAATGGGGCACCCAATGAGAATCGAACTCACTCGTTTAGAATTGCTAGTCTAGCATGCTAACCATTACACCACCCGAGGTGCCCTCATCGTTACAGTTCTTTTGATTGTCTTTACGTCTTGGAAACAAACCCCCTTACTGATTCCCTTGAACCTAGGAAAAGCATAAAAGGCACGTAGAGAAGGATCAGGTAAACAGGGAAGTTGGTACTGGATGACAATATTCCTCTCGGCCAGTAACTGGCAGATACTTGATATACCTACTCATGCTACCTTACTGATATGCCTACATCTACGGGGATTAACTTCCAAACGCTGTATTTTTTTTTATTTTTGTCTTGCTAACAAGCAGTTATTCATCAGAAGATCACCATACATTAACCTAATGTACACACTTGACTTTGATCTCAATATGGCTTTTTAAATGCCTATCGTTCCCTGTGTTATTTTTCACCACCGCATACTTCTCTTTGAACATTTTCTGTAACGCAAAAAACGTGCGTGCGGTATGGTCGCAGTTCCATACACTAATCGCAGTGTTTGAGATGGAACTTTCACCGAGCAGAGCAAAAAATTCAGGTTTATTTGTGGTTTGGTTTTTCATCAATCCTTCCTCGGTAATCATAGCTTAGCGACCAAAAAAAAAGAAGAGGTATAAACAAAAGCATATGAAAAAAAACTGAAAAGCTAAAATTACTTTCATATACTTGCAAGATATCACCTTAGATGTCAAAACAATCTGCCGATCTTTATTTTCTCCGATAGCACTCACACCAAGTCCTGTTACTTTTCTGATCAACCTCGTAACATACACCTTTATGGTGGTGCTGCTAGAGTCGTTGGAAATGGAATTGGTGACCTGTGATATTCCTGGTTGGAACATTTTTATTTTGCCTTCGTGCATATGCCCATACGAAAACAATCTGCTTGATACCTATCAAGCCACTGTTTAATAGTAGGACTAATTGGGTTCTTTATCATTGGTTAGGCAACCAACTCAGGAGAAGAAAATTTTGAAGTCAAATCAGGAGTACCTTGCTTTAAATTTTTTCAACATTTTGCTTGTGGTAGAGAAAAAAAAAGATGTGCGTGTGTCGAGAGTGAGAGAGAGAGAGAGAGAGAGAGAGAGGTGTATAAATGATGTCATCATATGAATTTTTCAGCACATAATTTTGTATATCACTTTGGTATACACACACACACACACACACTTATATATATATATATATATATATATATATATATATGTGTGTGTGTGTGTGTGTGTGTGTGTGTGTGTGTGTGTGTCCACCTTAACCCTATTCTTAATCGCTACCAGCAGAATGCAACACAAGTATGATTTTTTTAACCGGAGTTCAGTCGGTTTGACTGAGATTTTCTTCCAGCCTAGTTGCCATCACACATATCGAAATACTAGTCTACTCTTCTATTAAACCACAGCTTTTGGGAGAAGAGAAGGTTTATTCCTTTCCCAAGCCCAATCTGAAACGCAAACCCCTTCATCTAGGATTTAAACATCAGTAACCTACTTCATTCCTTGCCAGGACGACCGTGATGCTAAGAACGCCACCTTGTTTTTTATGTGTGTGGGTATTCAAAACCAGTATATAATGAAAACATTCATTTCACCCTTTCGGTTGTATTAAAACTCCGTCACTTGTGAATACTTATTTTCAACAAGATCCATTACATAGTATTCCACAATAATCTCACCCTCATCATTATTTAAGAGCGTCGTTTTACTCTTCTGTAGCAGCTACTTAATAAAATTATTGCCTCTGGCTTTCATATTAACGCTCAGATTTAAAACATGCTCGTATCTCCAAAGAAAAGTGTTTTCCTACTGTTTCTCATTATGATGATATTAAGTCCTTTTCAAATCATATTTAATGTTTTGTAGAAATTACCCCAAAAGCTACACCAAAAAAGAAATATTTTTCTAAGTGTATCTTTAAGATGCAAGATGATAGCTGAGATTGCGTAATAAAAACATATCATGATGTTATATTTTTGTTTTTTTAGCAAATTGCTCCGAATAAACGTCCGTTCTGAAGTCATTTACCAAACTTAGCTTACAGCACTGTCAGCTGAGCTTACGTTACACTGACCATCGTGATATTTGACGAGCGCCTTACGTACATGCGAGTATGGCATATGGTCTTTTCCATTGTGGGAACCAGGCACAGGACCGTAGCCCAAACATCCCCAGCAGCTCCCAAAATGCCTTGAATTCCTCAATCGTCTGGCGATAAACCTAGCCTCTCCGGAGAAGGTTAGAGCCTGGTGGTAGGGCCCCCTCAGGCTCAATGAGCGCAGGGTAAGCACGCGTGACGTGAATGCCAGCTTCTCAGAATCCACGACAGACAGCCTCGACTTATTGCCACTGGAAAAAAGTCACACCTGACCTGATATGGGAACCGAGGAACACGGCCGACCGAAGTGTGTCCTGGCCCTGTGGGTCAGAATTGCAAGTCAAAAATTTAATGGCGTTCTAGATATGACATTAAACTTTTTGTGTGAGTCTAGTTTTGGTGCTCTGAAGAGTGGGAAGTACCTCTTTATTAACATTACTCCCAAGTCCTCTCTGACTTGGAGTGATTTTACCAGTTAGCTTCCCATCTATAGGTCACGAAAATCTGGTAATAAAATATTAGTATGAAATAGGAATAAGTTAAAGCATATGACGAAGAAAAAAAACATTCCAATTATTTAATAGAATTATTAATGTTAGATAGGAATACTTGAAACCATTTAACTACTTACAAAGTAATTGTATTCAGAATAGTTACTTAAAGTTTTGTCTGTTAATTAATCATTATTTTTTCTCTTCTGAGATTTCTTCTCTCCAGTTTTTCTCAACTGATTATTTTTCACAAGAGTTTGAGTAACAGCGAGTCTCCTCAAGTCTCTGGGACTCTTCTCTGAATTCTGACCGATCTTAATAATTCTGCCATTTGGATGGTGTCCACTTGTCCTCTTATTTCCATGTCTTCCAGCCTCTTTATCAATCTTTTGATGACTGTACCGAGAGCAGTAATTACAATTGGTATCACCATCACTAAACTTGAAACCATATAATTGCTTGCAAATTATTAGTTTTCAGTAAGCGGGCTTGGAAAATTCAATGAATTTGTCCAAAAGTATTATTATTGACAAAGTATTTCCGTAGAACAGTGATTACAATTACACAATTATAAATGAATGAAAATTCGGCATTATATAACCCATAAAAAGTCAATATGCTTTTAAGCAGATGAATCAATCTGAACCTGAAATACAAATCTATCGATAAAATTCATTTTTAGATATTTTTTTAATAATCACAACTCCTATAAAAAGATATGTTGTCGAGCAAAACAGTCACCAGATTTATCTCCAATAATACGTTCTTGGTCTAAATTAAGGTTTGTTTGCATGCTCGAAGACTAAGATACTTTCTCCTTCTGCTACTTGAGTAAATTCATTCACGTGATTGGCTGGTTTTGTGTGTACAAAAACAACAAAATAGTACATAAACAAGCGTCACCATGCTATATTTTGAAGTACTTGCTAAACAGCAATATAATGAATGTAGTTGCAGTCTTTAATGAGGTTGCTTTCAAATAGTTTGAAAAGTTCAAAAATAACTGTCGTAGAATTGTAAAAAGGTGTTCCTGGAAATAGTTCACTTAGTTTTATAAGACCTGTTCAAACATGAAACACCTCCAGAGCAATTTACCCGCTCATGGTCATTGCCACTTCATTACCTACGATTTAAAGCATCATGTTGGAAATTATTTCCAAGTATGCCAGGAGCTGTACAGACATTTGAATATATATTTGATCCTCTCACAGGAAATAATAGCTAATCAAAAGTCGAACCAGAATTCAAGTTTTTCTCGTCCCATTTGCCTCCATCGCGAATAGACAATTGATTAACCAATTCGGTGTTATGAAGTGTTTACTAATGAGGTAAGCCAATCAATCATCTAACGCAGTTTCACAGCGTTAAATTTTAACACTTTGCATTCTATGTAAAGCTTTTTTCTCCGTGACTAGCTAGATACAGAGTATTGAAAAGTTGGATTCTTTTCTAGAATTCACGGAACACCGAACCCCTAATTTTACATTGCGTTTATTTCATTGTCTGGCCACTTTCGCCGCTACTAAGATGATCGATCGAATCGTACTATAACCTTAACGAATACTCCTTTTTCATTGGTATTTTCAGTCTATCTTTTTTCTTTAATACATCAGTATTTCTTAAATTATTTCTTTATTCATTCTTTTTTCTTTGTCATTGTTTTTACTTTCCTTATCCTCTCTTTTACTACTTTATCTATTTTTCATTTGCTTTTTTATTTGTCGCCGGACCTTTATTTTTTTTTATTATTTCATTATCGCGGTCTAAAACTTCGATGGCTTATTGCCCAGTTGGTTTGGGCAGTAGAATACACCGACTGCTTTTCTGCAGTGGGTAACATCCCTTCCAATGACTGTCCTGGTTATGATTTTAAACAATTTGATTATGAGGCTTCAGTAATGCTGGAGCTTTGGGGAATACGAAGTACGTGTTCATTGTTATAATTCCCAGGTAGGTTTTGGTCCGGAGTGAGCACCTGATAGAGTCCCATCCTGTATTCAAATAGAACTAAACTGTGCAATCTTGCTAAACTGAATTGTTTTAAATTAACTGCTTTTTAAACCAAAAAGAAAAAAACAAACAAAAAAAAACTACCCCCTAAAATGACGAAATAAATTGCGTCCCAATCCCCAAAATTATATTTTAAATTCATTAGAAACTAAACTATAGAGCAGTACAGAAGAGATAAGGAAGTAGCCTGAACCGCCATGAAGATTAAAAGTTCAATACTGGTCAGTACAATGTATTTAAGTCCTAATTTAAAACGACGAAATTTTTACAAAATTGTATGCTGTTATTTTCTTTGTAAAATGCGGCTTGAATAATGTATTTTAAATGTAAATACATTTTTTACAGTAAATCCAAATTGAATATATGACTCTGGTCGAATGTATTAGTATAAACGGCAAAAGGGTGTTAAATCTCTTCAAAAAGCTTAGAAGTCTCACAGTTTTCCAAACCCCATAAAAAAAAACTAAAATATTTTAGGGCCAGTATTGGAAGACAGGTGAAAATATACCCAAAAATTCTTATAAATATATATTAGTCCTGGACTTTAACAAAGGGAAAAGAAATCCCCCCACTCTTTTTTTACGTACACATGGGAAGCAGCATGATGGACGTAAAGGTATGCAAATGAACCATTTGACCGCTAAACGCAACGCCTAAACTTGTCCTGGACGTGTGAGTCTTGCGGCTTAACGCTCAGGATTGTCAGTTCGATTGGGGAACTACTGCTGCTCATCTATAAGAGTGGCTTCTATAGATGAGAATAAAAACAGCCATCGAAAGATAACTATGACCCACACTCAAACAACATACATAAACCGCATCGCTCTTCGCGTGGGTAAAAAAGGGGCACGTCCTGCTGAGGTTGAAGCTCTGGCCTCAGTGTTCGAAAAGTCAGCTACAGAGCTCAAACAAAAACTACTAAAATGCGAACAAACAATACAAATAGCGACATTTAACGTTAGAACCCTAAATAAAATAGGTCAACTACCAGAGCTAACTGCATCGGCCGTAGGATATAAGATAGACATAATTTGCATACAAGAACACAGATACACTAACACCAAAGATATCAAATATCATGAAACTGGCAATGGATGGACGCGAACCACTGTATCAGCATGGAAAAACTGTCAATGCCACGGTAGGAGGGGTAGGAATACTTATAGGACTAAGAGCGTTAAAAACACTTAATAGCATTGAGAAAATTCAAATGTGGATAATGGCAGCTATGTTTAATGGCAACCCCAGAGCAACAATCGCTCCTGCTACAGCCCTATTAATGTTAGCGAAGAAACCGAACTAGTCACCTTCTACGAGGAGCTATTCTCTCTAGTGCGTAGCATTCCGAAACACAACCTGCTTGTCATTGGCGGGGATATGAATGCCCAAATCGGGAAAAACGGAAACAACAAATACTGCCTACACAATACATCAAATAGGAATGGACAACATCTAACTGATTTCATGATAGAAAATAGATTAATATGCCTCAATACAAACTATCAAAAAAGGGAGGAAAAAGTATGGACCTACACATACGCGAACAAGAGTAAAGCACAGATAGACTACGTCTTTATAACAAGAAATAAAAAAAATTGCGCAATGAATTATGAGGCATACTCCTCTTTCAAGGGTGTGTCCTCCGATCATCAAATAGTCACGGCCAAATTACGACTAAGCCTACGAAAAAACGCCACACGAACAGCGACCACTAAACACTATGACTAGGCCCTTCTTAACAACAGAGATATTAGATATAAATATGTAATAGAATTAAGAAACAGATTCGAGACACTACAAGAGAAGACAGAAAAAAGTACCCCAAACGACGACTATGAGAATTTCGTTGAAGCACACCACGAGGTGTCATCAAAGTGTATTCCAACAAAACCTAGAACTAAATATAGAGTCCCATGGGAAACGTTAGTGGTTGGTTAAAAACGTGCACTCGTGGAAAATGCGTCCAAAAGCTATCGGAAGAGCCCACCAAACACAAATGCCCGAAAACTTGAAGAGGCACAATATCAATTAGCAGGCATATATCTTTAAGAACAGACGGAATACATACAAAATCAGATAGATAAGATTAGAGACTCGGTGGAAGATAGACAATCTAGGATAACCTGGCAAACGATAAACAAAGTGAGTAGAAGGAAGAGCACAGCCAAAGCAAAATTGAAAGCTACAAACCAACAAGAAAGAATAAAACTGTGGAAACAGCATTTCGAAAATCTACTAGGAAACCCACCGAAAGTAACGCATGAAACGATCACCAGAATTATCAATAAGCAATTAAACATTAAACTAGGTCCGTTCTCCAAAGAAGAACTCGACTCGGTTGTTAGGAAATTTAAGAATAGGAAAGCTGCAGGGCTTGACGAGATCCCCACCAGAATGGAAGACCAGACAATTCGATGACATCCTGCTCCGACACTGCAATGCAGTCTGTAATCAAAATCCGATAGACAGATGGATGAAGGGATGCATCCTCCCTTTCCCTAAAAAGGGTGACCTTGGATTAGCCAAGAACAACCGAGGTATAACACTTACATCCATAGCAGCCAAAATTTACAATGCCCTACTACGAAACCGCATCGAACCAAAAATCGACAACATCCTTAGGAAAAACCAAAATGGCTTCTGAAGAAATAGATCTACGACCTCACAAATATTGACCATCCGTAGAATCTTTGAAAGCGTACGGGCAAAAAACCTACTGGCGACATTACTATTTGTCGACTTTACCAAGGCCTTCGATTCCATACACAGAGGGAAGTTGGAACATATCCTACTAGCATACAGCCTACCAGAAGAAACCGTAGCAGCAATAACAATACTCTACAGAAACAAAGTGAAAGTACGTTCACCGTATAGAGACAGAATACTTCGACATTGTATCAGGATGTACTTCAAAGGGACACACTAGCCCCATACCTCTTTATCCTCTGTCTCGACTACGTGCTTAGAACTTCGATCGATAAAATCAGAGAAAATGGCTTCGAGCCGACAAAGAAAAGAAGCAGAAGGTACCCTGCAAAAACAATTACCGACGCCGACTACTAAGACCTTGATAGAATACTAAAAATCTTTGGCACATGAGTGACAGTGTTAACATTTGTAATTGGCACGCTCACTAAAGTCACCAAAAATATTGATAAAGGGAGTAGAAAATGGTAAGAAGATGGCGAATAGAGACTATCCAAACGACAGCAATGTCAACATCGATCAAAATACTCTGGTTCAGATTGATTTATGTATTTAAAACCATATCGACTTTTTAGAGGTTATCTAATGCCGAATTTCGATTCATTCATAATTGTTTAATTGTTATAAACGTTCTACTGAAATATTTTATTAAATCTTCATTTTTGTAACAATGATAATTTTGGACACATTCATATGATTTCTATGTACGATTATCAAAAACAAATAATTTGCAAGCAATTACATGGTTTCAAGTAAACTGGCGGTGATACCAATTATGATTAAAACCATCGGTACACTCACCAAAGGATTGATACATGTACCAGAGGACTCGGGGATAAGAGGTCGAGTAGAGACCATCAATTCTTAAGATTTGTCAGAATACTAAGAAGTGTCCCAGTTATATATATATATATATGTGTGTGTGTATATATATATATATATATATATATATATATATATATATGTATTACTTAATAAACAATAGTGTTCATTTCAGTGATAGAGATTATATATTCAACAAAGGATAGCAGAGACACATTATCAAATGAGCATGATTATTGTAAGGTTCTTGTCTATTCGATCGTTGAACCAATGTTAACCAAATTTGGTGACCTTGCATCTATACAATAGTAATTTAAAAATTAAACATTTAACTATAAACAACACTCGTACAACTTTATTTTTTTGATTTTTTCAGTAAAAACTTCTACCTGTATTCATTATAGCTATACAAATTCGGAGTATTCTTTCTTACAGGTATCTTAGATGATAGACCTTCGTAAGTATCTTTCAATATCTTTCTTTCTCTTTGGGTATTTCTTCGAACTGTAATACAATTCATCCCCTACTAATTCAAGTACATTGTAAACCTTCCTAAGCACTCTTCAATGTCTTCATCTCTCTTTGGGTATTTTCTTCAAACTCCAATACAATTCATACCATACTAATTCTAGTAGATTGTAGACCTTCCTTAGAATTCTTCAATCTCTTTCCTTCTCTAGGGTATTTTCTTCAAACTCCAATACAATTCATACCGTACTAATTGAAGTACATTGTACACCCTTTTAGAATACTTCAATCTCTTTCTCTCTCTTGGGGTATTTTCTTTCAAACATCAATAAAATTCTTCCCCTACAAATTCAAGCAGATTGTAGACCTTCCTATGGTTTCTTAAATGTCTTTCTCGCTCTTTGAAATTTTTTTCAAACTCTCCAATACAATTATGCCTTACTACTTGAAGTACATTGTAGACCTTCCATACAATTCTTCAGTCTCCTTCACTTCCAGTGAGTATTTTCTTCAAACATCAATAAAATTTATACCATAGTATTTGAAGTACATTATAGACGTTCCTTAGAATTCTTCAATGTCATTCTCTCTCTATGAGTATTTTCTTCAAACTCCAATACAATTAAACCATAATAATTCAAGTAAATTGTAGACCTTCCTTAGAATTCTTCAATCTCTTTCTCTCTCTATGGGTATTTTCTTCAAACTCCAATACAATTCATCCCATACAAATTAAAGTAGATTGTAGACATTCCTAAACATTCTTCAATGTCAGTCTCACTCTTTGGGGATTTTCTTCAAACTCCAATACAATTCATACCATACTAATTGAAATACATTGTAGACCTTCCTTAGAATTCTTCACTGTCCTTCTCTCTCTTTGGTTATTTTCTTGAAACTTTAATACAATTCATCCCATCCAAATTCAAGTAGATTTTAGACCTTCCTAAGCATTTTTAAATGTCTTTTCTCTCTTTGGGTATTTTCTTTAAACTCTCCAATACAATTCATCCCATACTCATTCCATCAAAGAGACGTGAGCAGATTTAGGTTGCCGAATCACTCTTTCAAAAATGTTCATCCTTTGTTTGTTTTTTTTGTTTTGTTTTTTTTTTACTCGTGATATGTTTGACATAATTTAGAAGAGGGATTTAGATTGTTCTCTTGTTGAAAATTTTTTTTTCAATCATGTGTAAACCATATTGCATATCCTAACTTTTTTCATTATTCTCTTGACCTGAATCAAATATTCAACCCTCTATCCACAAAATTCTCCATATCATATCAGACTCACCACCATGGTTGTCTGTTGGAATTGCCCATTCATTATTAAGTCTTCCTCCAAGCTTTCTTATCACATACCATCTCTGCATATGGTCGGGGGGTGTCCTCGTGGCGTAATGGTTAAAGCGATGAACTGCGGATTCGTAGTAAGCGAGTTCGTACTCCAGTCGCGCTATTACGTTCACTTTCGGGCAAATTCCCAAGGGAAATGTATAAAACCCCTTATCCTCCCAGCTATGAATTAAATAGTACCACTACTGTTCTTCTAAGATAATAATTTTGAAATTACATAACCTACAAAGATTGATATGCCATTAAACAATGTGACAAGACTTCTTAAGGTGAAAAGCTTCAATTTGGAACTGATCACCGCATATTACATATTTTCATTATTTTTATATCCTACCTTTTTTGCTTCCACATAACAGTCTTTTCTACTTATTCACCTTCTGCAATTTGATGGCTATTTTTTCTCTGGGCCCCGCTAGTCTAAGTCGAATTTCACAGTTGATAGTCACACTGGTTGATGCTAAGAGGAATTATGATCGTCTGTCAACTCACGGTAATTTTAAATCTATCTCTTTCAATAATCAAGTTTTTATCTTTAAGCAAAGATGACACTTTTGTTGTACTATTTTTTTTTGTCAACATACATGCCAGTTTCTAATTAACGTTCTAATGAACTGCACCCCATGTGTAGAAATCTTCAACTTCTCGGCAATTAGTCTTTGAAAACTCTTTTCTTTGCATCAAATTCAATTTTTGTGGAAATTTAAATTTTTAGTTGCTTTTATTTCATCCTTTCATGCGAACGGATTATGAAATTAAAATGTAAATCTTAAACAGCCCCACCAAAATTTTTTTTTTTTTTCGAAGCTATATTTTGACCAAGATTAATTTTTCCTTGTAAAGAGCCAACCGTTTTACAACGTAAGTCAGTGTGGATTAAAAATGTAAAACCTGTATTCACATTTAACATAATGGGAAATTTTGGTCTTCACGAAATATAATTTTTCCCATCGAAAATGTTCATAATTTATCATTATAAACTGTAGATAAACAACTCTAAATTTAAACAATTTCATGATAATACATCTGTGAAGAAAGCGTGGAAAAAGAGTAAAAGCAAAAGCACTGTCGTCTATGAAATTTTATATTACATTTTGAAATAAATAAATAAATAAATATATATATATATATATATATATATATATATATATATATATATATATATATATATATATATATATGTATGTATGTATGTATTGGTGGATAAAAGGATTGTAGTACGACAGAAAATATGATTAACTCTTAATATTCCCTTTGAATGGAAAAAATATGCAAGATTAGAAACAGTTACATCTCTAAACAGAAATAAGAGAAGTAGATCCTGGAAAATAGTAATTAAAAGCATGATATAATTAAAAAAAAACATCTGATTAAGCTGAAGAAACTATCGCAGTAACTCTAAAAGGCCAAATTAAGAGTCATCAAAACTTACACTTTCAACGATTACAATCCACATTTTTCAATTGACCATTTTCACTGCTTCCCTTTTATTTTCAGAAAACTGAATTCTTTACACTATTTCCTTTTAATACTTGATATTTTTATAATAAACTCTCAACGGGTACCATGTATGGCAACAACCTGCATCTGATGGTGATGTTCCAGTTCTGTATATCTGAAAAATTTGGAGTTCTCCTTCATTACTATTACACTAAAGTCCAATCTTACCTGCAGTTGTACTACGTAATGGTTTCCATCAAGTAATCCAAAAGATACGTTTAGTATTATTTATTTAAAATAGTTCCGAGTGCAGAATAAAACACCTAAAAAACAATTACACAATAATATAAATATGAAGGTACAATGAATGTGAATCCTTAAACTCAAGGCATAAAATAATCCCATACGGCTTGAATTTACATTAAACTCAGTTAATTTCATGTTTGCATTGAATATATATATATATATATATATATATATATATATATATATGTGTGTGTGTGTGTGTGTGTGTGTACGTTGGCGCGCGCTTTGTGGGATGGCGGCTTGTCTTTGTACATCGATAACGCTAAATCTGTATTGGTTTTTTAAACCTAATATTAAGAATTTAAAAATGATCTCTATCCAATTACAGTACATTTAATCCACTATTCCAGTAATAATCACTTAAAATGACGATTACTCACAGTAAATTTCGTATTAACATTTCCTAACAGTGCGGTTTTAAACTTTGATATATCTACCGAAATATATGTTCCTATCTTTTCTGGTCAGGGCCGTACTCTGTTTCTTTTTTCTTTTAAACCTGACATTCTGCCCGGGGTATAAGATTTATTTCCATTTTAAAGTGATTTAAATATATTTAATTACATTTGAGAAACTAAAATAAGTTAATTAATTTCATTGCACGATCTCCCTCAGAGCATATTTCACTGCACGATTAGACTTCCGAATTAATATTTTCATGTGAACGTATGGATCCTCTCGACATATCTAAAATGTATCTTTTTTTTTAAACAAACTTTTGCTGTAAATAGTTTAAACTTGTGATCTAGTCATAGGTCTTTTATGAGACTTGCAGATGCTTAGACGTTCATTACAATACTCTCAAAAAATTTATAATGATGTTATTTAAATAGTTCTAATTTGGAATTGCAATCCTCAAATATTTTTAAGTATCTGGACGATTTTCAAATCAAACAACAAAAATAATGATAATAATAACAATAGCAATAATAATGGGGAAGTAAATTTAGCAGTAGTAACGTGACTAGAACTTTTTTTGAGAAAGTTATTAATGCATTGAATTTTTTTAGAATAAAAAACAAATTGTCTTAAAATAACTAAGAAGTCGGACGAAATGCAGACGTTCAGCTCAGGTCAGAAATTTTAGACGCCCCCAAATGACTGGATTGCAAGGGGTAAGCCAATTAACGTTAAATATAGGAAATTAAAAAAAAAAAAAAGATGCAAATTCTAATAATTAGTAAGAGTCAAAGATTCCTTTTGTTAAAGAAAGTTAAATCTTTGTAATTCTATAGATGTCATTTTTCTGTGGTCCGTCTAAGTATCCATTTTATAGAAATAGCACAAGGTCACATACGTGATGAGCACATATATTCAATTTCAGTTTCTGGTATAGCCATAATATAGTACCCATGAAAACTTAATCTCCAGATCAGTGTAGGTTTCCGATGAGTGATCAAATGTCATGATCGACCGGTGCTCTCTTAATAGTTACCATGAGTG